>LPNX010240032.1:406917-451747 GCA_001517045.1 Pseudotsuga menziesii | reverse complement strand
TAGGTTTGCCAAAGAATCTTCAAAATTACTTCCATAAACAGAAAAATCATCCATGTAAATCTCAACACACTCATGAATCAAATCTGCAAAGATGGCCAGGACCACTCTCTGGAAGGTAGCTGGGGCGTTACATAAGACAAAAGGTAAAACCTTATAGGCATAGGTGCCCCAGGGACATGTAAAGGTGGTTTTATCCTGATCTTCTGTTGCAATACTGATTTGATTATAACCACTGAAACCATCTAAAAATGAAAAGTACTCTTTGCCAGCTAGGGTATCCAACACCTGATCAATGAAAGGCAATGGGAAGTAATCTTTTAATGTTGCTTTATTTAATTCCCTGTAATCCACACATATACGCCATTTACCATTCTTTTTAGGGACAACAACCAAGGGGGAAACCCATTGGCTGTCGGAAATGGGATAGATAAACCCTACTTTTAACAACTTTTGCAGCTCTTCCTTAACTATTTCTTTTAATATAGGATTCATTCTGCGTTGTGGTTGTCTAAGAGGTTTAATTTTATCATCTGTGTAGATATGGTGAGTACACGTCTCATGAGGAATACCAGGCATATCAGTGTACTCCCAAGCAAATGCATGTGAATGTGTATTCAGTAATTTAATCAATTGTTCTTCTTGTGATGGAGTAAGATGTGCACTTATATTTAAAATTTTTTCTGGACTGATTTCAATTGTCTTACTCTGAATATCTGTGGTTGAATTAACATTGAGAAGATCATGAAGTGCTAATGCTAGAGATTGTATTGTGCAATTTTCCTGAAAATTATAACCCAAAACCTGATTTGCCGCAGCATATTGTATGTCTCTTAATTCTTCAGAAATATCAGGTTCAGCAATAAAATAATCTAACAAATCGTCATTATTTGCTTCCTGTTGGTCATAGAACTGGTTGATACTCAGAATAGGATGAATTACTTCTTCTTCTTGTTTTTTAGTTTCATTAATCCAAGACAATTGATCTAAGGTTGACGGTCTTTGGGCAGAAGGGTAGAGTGTGATTTGTTTTCTTTCTATCCCATGTGAAATAAGCATGCTACCTGACCTACACCCTATGAAGGCATCTGCTGTGGCTAACCAAGGTCTGCCAAGGATCAATGGATGACCTCCTAGGTTAGACTTTGGCTGGAGTACTATGAAATCAACAGGGTACTCCCAAGAGTCTAAAGAAATAGTGATATCCTCTAATACTCCTTCAGGTGTGATCTTAGACCTATCAGCTAATTCTAAGACTGTTGTTGTTGGTCTAAGATTCGTCAAGCGAAGGTATTGCATTGTTTCAAGTGTCATCACATTAATTGCAGCACCTAAATCGATCAATGTCTTTGGAATTGAAAAATTATTGATAGTAATTGTAACCATTGGAATCCCAGGATCCATATATTTCTCAATAAAAATAGTGTTAGACATTAGTCCTGCAAGATTGCCTACCACTTGTATTTTAGATGGATCCTTTTTCCTTTTATTAAGACACAATTATTTAACTGCTTTAGTGAAAATTGGAATATCTTTTATAGCCCGCAGTAAAGGAATTTTGACATATGCATCTTTTAACTCATTCAGAACATCAAAGTTAGGTAAGGAAATTGAAGGTTTTTCTTTGACCAGCCTTTCTAGGAAAGGAGGTTCATATGATACTAAAGCTTTTCCTTTTTGAATCTGATTTTCTGATTGAGGTTTTTCTGTATTTAATTTTTTTGTATTTTTCTCATTTTCTATTTGTTCTTCTACAATAATAGGAGATTCTTTTTGTAGGGCCTTCCCAGATCTTAAAGTAATATTTTGCAATGGAAGAACTGAATAGGGAAGTACCATTCCATCATCAACATTATACATAGGTCTTTCTGTTTTATTGTTTGGATTTGGAATGGGCTGAGCTGGTAGTTGTGTAGGCCGAGGTGGAGGCTGATTAGATGGCAATTGAAGTTGTTGAGGTGGTGGACCCAATTGAGGAGCCATATTGGGTTGTTGGAAAGATGGGACTTGGTAAGATGGGGCTTGATAAGAAGGAGTTTGATAAGAAGGAGTTTGGATTTGATGCTGCTGGTATTCGGGATAGGCTGAAGGTTGTTGGTATGGCTGCAAATAGGCCTGCTGATATGTTTGATTACCATGGGCATAACCTCTCCAATTTGGAGCAGATTGGGCTAAAGGAGGAGACCAAGTTTTCCAAGGCATAGGTGCACTCCATGAGTTCTGAATAGGAGTTTGATAATTTGCATTAAATTGTTGCATAGAGTCTTGGGACATACCTGAGAATCGTGGCTTCCAAGGTCTTCTTTGTCCCATGAAGTAGAGAGACTCCATGCTTTGATTCTCCTCCATTCGAGCTGCCTGCAACTCTTTCAATCTAGGGCAATCATCAGTCTTATGATTAAAAGTGCATAAACCACAAATTTCAATAGCATTTAAAGGACATTCTTTAAGTGGGTGCTTCTTTCTACACTTAGGACAAAAGATGGACAAGGCTTGATCTTGCTGGTCATGTTTTTCTTGTCTTTTCTTAGTTTTTCTACTTCAACCTGTGTGCCCAATGTACTCAATAAATCGGTTTTGAAATCTTCTAGCAGATTTCCAAGTTCAGCCCTAGAAATACCACTGTTTGCAGACTTGTTTACTTTGGTAATTATGTCTCTTTTTCCAGTCCTAGCCTTCCCTCTCGAATATTTTTGGCATAAATCTTGTATCTCATCAAATGGAAGGTAAGAAATGTCACCTTTGCCCATAACATTTAAAATATCTAAATACTCTTCTCTTATTCCTTTCAAAAATATTGTTCTAATCATCTCTGATGTTAAGGAATTGTATTTAGATTTTTGTAAATTATATGAGAACCTTTCCAAATACTCCTCTAGACTCTCATCTTCCTGTTGAGTCATTCCAAAGATATCATCTTTGAGATCCTTTGATCTGCAATAGGCTTGATATTTCCGAAGAAAGATCTTCCGCATTTCATCCCAACTAGTAATAGAGTGTTCTCCTAGGCCCGTAAACCACTTCAAGGCAGCTGCCTTAAGGGTAGCAGGGAAAAGACGGAGCTTATGGGTATCATCAGTATACCCATAAGTTCGACACAAGATGTCGAATTCGAACAGGAAAGAGTCAGGATCTTCGGAGGTTAAGCCATAAAAGTTTGGTAAAACAGAGGGTGGAATGTTCTTCATCTTTACATCTTCCCCTAGGATAATACTAGTGTCCAAAATAGGAAATTTGAAGGTAGCTTCCTGATCTTCTTCTATCTTTTCATTTCTCTCATGTCATCTTTCTTCTTCTCTTTCATGTCTCCTCTCTTCTTCTCTTCTCTCCTGTCTACGTTTGTTTTCTATCTCTAGCATCCTCTCATACTCTCTTCTATGTTCAGCTGTTGGGCCTTTTGACGTTTCTTCCTCAGACATTTTGGAACTACCAACTGTTGAGATAAATCCCTTTGGAAGAGAATCTCCTGTTAGTTCTGTTTTTGGGGGGTTTTTAAGAAATCTTCCTTTTTCGTCTCTAAGTCTTGACATAAAAGTAAAACCTACTCTGTGTTTTTGTTTAAAATTTTTGTTTTTACCAGAAAACTAAGGTTCCTAAGTCTGCTTCTACAGTGCCTCCCCGGCAACGGCGCCAAAATGTTGGGCTCTGATCTATCAGTATTAATCAGAACTTAAATTTAAAATCAATCCGGGTCTGTAGACTTCGAGACACATCCAGGTTTAGGACAGAGAGGCTGGACTCATTTGGAAATTAGCTAACTATAACTGAATCTACTAACAGAAACTAAAATACTGCAACTCATAGAGACAAAATCCTTTTACAAGGGTGACTTCGTTTGTTTATTCTTAAGCATACAGTAATTGATTTATAAAAGCATAAAGGACTGAGGTAAAAAGCAATTTAAATAACAAATCTATAACTCTAGGATCATACCACAGAATTCTACCAGCGCTAAAGACACATTCACCAATTAAAATCTTTTACAAGACAATATTCATAATCTGTAAATGTTCTTTACCATTTCACCATTGGATAATTAGCAATATATATGAACTAAAATCTTGATTTAAAACTTCAACGCATTGAGTCTTTAACCATTGAAAAGAACAGAGTTTATCCAATAATGTTGGTGATATACAGCACAATAGAATTTGTAATTTGAACCGTAACTTGAAAGGAACAGAGCATCAATAGAATCGATTTAAAACTTGACTGAATTTGTTCTGCGATTTATAAACTGGAAATTACAAGAAAATGCATACCAATGACACGATTTAGATAGCTAACACCAGAAGTAAATCGCTGCAACCACCAAATCGATCTACCGGCAACATGAAAGTGTGAGAGTTCGACGATGGGGGCCCTCGAAAGCCTTGCTCAGCACACAATGAAAGATTTCACAGAACTAAAGCTTTATATTCATTCACCAGAAAATTGTTTACACAGAGATACCACGCAGTTTGGAAACACAAGTGCATTCCTCTTCAAAATCGTGATCCCTTCTTCATTGTCTTGTGAATCATTTATACAAATTCAAAATCAAACTGTAATGCTATAAATCTGCATCTAATTTAATGCTAAGAGCTAACGAGATCATCTTCAGAATCGTGGATTTCCACAAAATCAGCATTGTTCCTTCTTTTGTGTTGAATGCAGAACAGGTGGCCGCCTTTGACTCTAGTTGACTGGACATCTGTACAATCCACATCACCTAACTGTTGTATGTTCATCCATCTGTGGACATTAAGGATCCATCCTTTATCTTCCTGTTCCCTCCTAGCTGTCCTGCAATTGCTCAATCTAGGAGATAATACGGGAAGTTAGTACATCCCGTAGTCTAAGTAAAAATCCTAGTTAAAATGCCTAAAAAAAAATCACAAAACTGAATTTATTAACAAGCAATGACATTATACCTCTTTAACTAAGGTTTATAGATGAACTTTAAAGCTTTTACTCAATATGGAGGTTTTATGAAGGAAATGAAGGTTATCTAAGAGGCAAAAAGGGGTCAAAAACAATGCCCAAGAGCCACTGTTTGAATTTCAGATTCAGCAACTATTTTTAAGAACATTGGTTCTTGTGTAACACTTATTATTCAACAACTTATGTCTGAGTTGCAGCTTATTAAACATATCTTAAGGGTGTTTGTTCTTGTGTTTTAGCATCCTATTATGTTTTCATCATTTTGGGTTGCTGGGATTGTTCTTTAATTATCTCTATGTCCTATGATTGTTGTGCTTGGTCCAAAAATATATTATTGTCCTCAGAACTACTTCTCGAAGGAAGAAATTCATTGCTCCTTGAATGTTGAGGCTGCATTGCCTCATCCTCTTGTAATTATTGATCAGGAATCATCTCCACTTCCATCCTTGTTTCCTTTGTTAAATCTACATTTGGTATCTCATCTCTCCTTTGGATTGAATGTGCCAATTTCCAGGCTGCTACTTCAATATTCTCAACCTTGTACCCTAATAATTTGAACAAATCCCCACATTCAGGACATAAAAGTTCCTCATTCTCTGAAATGGAATGTGGGTTTCCCAAATGGTCAACAACTTCTACTAACGTTTCTAAGCCCCATGTTACCTGCTTCTTATTAGCTTCCTTCCACCTCTGTAACTCCTCTCTAAGTTCCTGCACATACTCCCTCAACAACTCATTTTCATACAACAAATTCTCCAACTAGGGTTGGCCTTCAGTAGGTTCTTGTGGATCGACGGATTCCATAGGTATATTTTTCCCTGGTTCTTGTGTTTCAGTGGGTAACCTAGGTATTAAAATAGGGTTTTCGACATTCACCGCCTCTGTTGTCCAAGAAGCTCTAGTCCTTATTTATTTTGTAAGACCAGATGATTGTCTTTTAATAATTGACCTTTTCTTCTATTTGTGTGGCGTAAGAGGGATAGAAAATTATCCTATCTATGCCAAGGGTTCTTATTCCCTAATTAAAGTTTCTCTTATCTCAGAGGAGGATTCAATATCAACAACTTGAGGGTTTATCTCCCAAAAATCCCATGTTTCTACAACTTCTTTCTCTTCTACTGCCGCATTCGCAACTCCAGCTTTTGTTGTCGCTACTTCTATATCTATTCTAACTTTTACTTCCATATTTTCCTTTGTTGATGCTACTTCAATTTCTACTTTTGTTGCTGCTACTGCAACTGCCGCTAGCGGCACAGTCTCTTCTACTACCACCATCACCGTAGCCATTTCTTCTGTTGGGTTTGTTACTGCTGCAGCTTCTCCTGAGTTTTCTTCCTAATCATGTACACCTTCATCTAAATCTTCACCCATCCCCCCAACTATATCTAAGGAGCTTCGTTCGACCTCTCTTTCTCCAACACCTCTTACTATAGGTGCCCGATATACCGTGACTCCAACAATAAATTTCTCCCATGTTAGGTTATGTTGTGCTAAGTCTCTTTGCACCAGCAATTTGATTAATCCATGGTTTTTTATAGAATACAACAGGTACCTAGATGTTTTGACATAGTATGCCATATTTTGTAGATTTCGTAAAGGGTAAAATGCCATGTTTGACAATCTGCCATGGCGTAAATGAGAAAGCAGGAGAAATCATAAATATAAAATATTATGTATCTTCCTTCGCAAGTAATGTACCTTTTTAGGAATATGGAAACCTAACCCCAAGGTCTTGGTAATGTTTCGAGTGCTATCCCCCTCGACCTTAGCTGCACATGCTCCCCTGCTACAAGGAAGTCTTCAACCGTTGTTAAGTTATGTCTTTTCCTGCACAACCATCGATTCCCAATACTTGGAAACCCTGTGACTTCTGCTAAAGCCCGTTCTGATACATCTATTATTAGTCCTCTAATTTCTGAATGGTCTCTGGTCAAATTCATGGCTAATTGAAATGTTGTTTCTTCATGAAAAACATTTAGTCTTTGAAAGTATTCAATCCATCCATATTCTTGAAATATATCAAAGGCTTCCTTGTTTTCACGCAGGGAGTCTAAATTCTTGGGTTCATATCTGACTAGAGGACCCATATTCTTTTTCCTTTGCTAGCTGTGATGGCAAATATAACAGTTTACAATGTAAATCATTGGAGTTGCAGCAATCGAACACAGTAAATAGATATCTAGGGTTTGTATTGATATTTTTGAAAAGTTGGCAGAGTTAAGAATCATGATATTAAATGGGTTGTCGTACGGGTTTGAGTAGGACGACGGTCGTTAACAAGTACAAAGATTGATTGGCTACGAGAGGATAACACGGATTAAAAAGGTGAAATATAATCATTATTACCATATCATTTCGTACTTGATGATGCTTATAATCAGAACTCATACCTTGTCATTGTCATGTCGAGTTGTCATCCTTCTAACGTGGATTCCCTTGGTGCCGAAATAATCGAGAGACATAATTATGTATGCGCACTGGAAGAACAACCCGGTCATCATCCAACAGACAAATCAAACACGTTCATGTTAACATTAATTTCCAGGAAGCGTGGAGGGACTGTAGCAGAGTGGTAGACCATTTGAAAAATCTTATCATAAAGCAGAAATATTCGATTGAAAATCCACCCGAGATGTGGCGAAACTTTAGTGATATTTTCAACAAAAATAGTGGCAGAGTTGCAGCAAAAATTGATGGAAAAAAGGTGGAGTTGCAGTGAAAAAGTAACAGAATTTGGTAGGAATTGGCGGAAAAATACCGGAGTTGCAGTGGAAAAGTAACAGAGTTTCAGTGAAAATTGGCGGAAAAATAGCAGAGTTGCAACAGAAAAGTGGCCATTATGGTATGAAAAATAGTGGAGTTGCAGAAGAAAAGTGGCCACTTTAGTGTGACAAATAGTGGAGTTGCAGCGGAAAATGGCCAATTTAGTGTGAAAAATAGCGGAGTTGCAGCGGAAAAGTTGTCAATTTTGTGTGAAAAATAGTGGAGTTGCAGCAGAAAATGGCCAATTTAGTGTAAAAAAATAGCGGAGTTGCACCAGAAAATGGCCAATTTAGTGTGAAAAATAGCGAAGGCGCAGCTGAAAATGGCCAAGTTAGTGTGAAAAATAATGGAGTTGCAGTGAAATTACAAGTGGATAAAAATAAGTAATTAATGAAGTTTCCGTTGAAATTTTTTGAATGGAACTTTGGTAAAAGCATGGGGAAATGACGATCTTTCCAACAGAGGTCTACAATCTTGTTGAGTTTCTTTTCAAGGAGTAATTCCAGTGGACAAGGATTGCTCAGAATTTTGTGAGCGCTTGGCTCGTCGCGACTGTTTCTTCTGAGTGAACCTTCACGCAAATTTCTGTTACACAATTATAAAAAACAACAAACCAATCATAGCTTAAAAAAACAAAAGGAAATCAAATAATTTATTTATATACAATTTCTGTGTGGAATTTGCAGTAGATTTAAAAAAATTCAAAAACAGGGGAAAAACCTTGTTTATGTACCAATTGACAATCCGGATCAGCTGCAACCTGAGAGATACATGCATCCTTCAAGATAGGTTTATGATAAAGCAGTAACCGATGACCATTCACAAACAGAGGGGTCTGATTTTCATCGATAGTGGTCAAACAGATGGTTCCATTGTCAAATACCTTATCTATTCTAAAGGATCCCATCCATCTTGTGCATAACTTGCATTTGAAATCCCTTTTGAACCATGAATCATACAGCAAATCCCAGTCTCCTTCGAAAAATACCTTCTTCTTTATAAATATATAATTCCATTTGGAGCGCTGATATTGAATTAATGCTATGTGATGCACAACAACGGTGTGCTTTTCATATAATTCATTCAATTGGTTCAATCGGTTCTTCTGAGCCTCCGTTAGGTCCAAGTTTGTCTCTATAGCTGTATTCAAGGTTTTGATTTCAAACTCAATAGGGGAAACAACATTCTAATTTATTTCTATACACTAGTTCATATGGGGAGAAGCATGTAGTGTTGTGCCATGTGGTACAATAGGCCCATAATGCTTCTGGAATCCTTACAGCCCAATCCCTATGGTGGATCTTCACTATTTTTGTAAGGATTGACTCGATTACCTTATTTGTGCTCTCTACCTGGCCATTGGCTTGTGGATGATATGGTGAGGTTACTCGATGCTGATTATGGTACTTATGAAATAAGTCCTCCATTTTATGGGACAAAAACTGTGGTCCCCCTTATGTTATGATATCTCTAGTTATTACAAAGTGGGTGAATACCTCTGCATATAAAATTATATATCACATCTTGGTCATTGGATTTTACCAAAGCCATATTTGCCACCCACTTAGTCATATAATCAGTGCAAACCAAGATATAAACCTTTGTCTTAATGAAGGTTTGATAAGCCCTACAAAGTCTAGAGCCCATCTATCAAAAGGTTCAACCACTAACTATGGATGAAGCAACATTTCATATAGTTTGTTCTGCTGGCCCATTCTCTGGCAGTTTTCACTGGCTTGAGCATACTTCTTTGCATCCTGAAACATAATTGGCCAAACAATACTCATTCTTAATGCTTTATGTCCAGTTATTTTATCAACAAAATTCCCCCCACATGGGTCATCATGGCAAGCCTTTAGAATGTTGTGGATCTCATCTTCCCACACACAATGCTTGATTTCCAAACCAGGCCCTGTGTAGAAGAGGTGACATCTGATACAACACTATCTCGCACTCTGTTCTATGATCCTTCTCTTTTCTCATTTGGATAAGTACGTTGGAAGTATACCTGCAGCCAAATAATTAGCAATGTTAGCGTACCATGGGGAATAAGTTGATACTGCGAACAAGGGTTCATTAGGAAATAAGTCTTCGACTGGTGAGTCATCATCATTATAGTCAGTCGAGAAAGGAAATCTGCAACCACATTCTCCTTCCCTGGTCTGCCAGTAATGGTTATATCAAATTCCTAAAGTAGAAAAAACCACCTAGTCACTCTAGAATTAGTGATAGGTTTATTCATTAAATATCTAATAACTAAGTGGTCAGTATGTAGAAAAGTAGAATATCCAATAATATAATGCATAAATTTATTAATGGCATAAACAATGGCAAGGAACTATTTTTTATGTTACCGTATATTTCAGTTCAGGAGGAGTCAGATTCTTACTAACATAGTAAATAACATATGGGCTATGACCTTCCTATTGTCCCAAAATTGCTCCAATGACAGTATCTGAAGCATCAGAAGAGATGTGAAAAGATAGTTCCCAATTAGGCCCTCTTAAGATAGGTGTTGTAGATAACCTTTTCTTGATTTCTGTGAATGCTTCCTGACATGCCTCTGTCCAAACACATTGTGCATCCTTCAACAGTAAAGTAAATAGAGGGGGTTCCAATTTAGAAAAAAAATCTATAAATCGCCTATAATAGCCAACATGACCAAAAACACTATGTACCTCTTCTGCGACCCAGGAGTAGGAATATTTGTAAATACCTTTATCTTAGTTGGGTCTACTTAGATTCTTGCAGCAGAGATAAAATTCCCAAGAACTATACCCTCTCTCATCATCATATGACACTTTTCATTGCTCAGGGATAGGTGGGTTTCTTCACAATGTTCTAGAACTTTTTCCAAGTTGCTTAGAGCTTCATCAAAACTATTACCATATGGAGTGAAATCATTTATAAAGCTTCCATGCAATCATTTTCCATCTCTGAGAAAATTCTGATTACATCTCTCTAAAATGTAGCTGGCGCATTTCACAACCCAAAAGGAAGCACCCTATATGAAAAGGTACCCCAAGGACAAGTGAAGGTGGTTTTTTCTTGGTCTTGAGGGGCAATCTGGATCTAGTTATACCCACTAAAACCATCTAGGAAATAAAATAATCTTTTCCAAACAGGGTGTCTAGAACCTGATCGATGAATGGTAAAGGGAAGTGAGATTTTTGTGTTTCTTTGTTCAGCTCTCTGTAATCTACACATATTCACCATTTCCCATTTTTATTGGGAACGATCACTATTGGGGAAACCCATTCACTGTCTGAAATAGGATAAATAAAACATGCCTCGAAAATTTTCTGGATTTCTTCCTTCACAATGCCTCTTAAGTTCAGGTTCATCCTGCGTTGAGGTTGGTTGCTGGGCTTAGAGTCATTCTTGGTATAAAGGTGGTGAGTACACATTCCTAAGGGTATACCACTCATGTATTTATATTCCCAATAAAAGGACCACTTATGTCATTTTAGCAACATAACCAGACATTCTAGTTCATCGGTTTTGAGATTAGGATTAATATTCAATGTTTTCCCTGGCTCAATTTCTACTGGAACACTCTTTGAGTTCTCAATTACTTGGATTATCTCATTGTTACTGACTAATGTTTCTTCTATAAGTTCTTCTTATTATTTCTCTTTTAAGGTGTTTCTCAGGATCTGATATGCTTGTCGAGTGACAAACGTAGGCTCGCTAATAAAATTATTGATGGTGTCATCTTCAGTTTCTATATTGAAATTCATGGCCCTCCCAATTCTCAATAATGGCCGAGTATATTCCTCCTCCTCCAAATCCATCCAAAATGGAATTTCAGCGTCTGATCTTGGCTTGGATGGAGGATATAAGGCTATGTTTTTAATAGCAATTCCATCAGAAATAGTCATGGATCCTGATCTACAGCTGATACGTGCATCTGTTGTAGCTATCCATGGTATTCCTAGAATTAATGGGTGTCCCCCCAGCTACGACTTATGTTGTAAAACAACAAAGTATGCAAGGTACTACCATGAGTCAACAAAGACTACCAGATCGTCCAATATTCCTTCTAGTTTGATAGTGGACCAATCATCCATTTCTATTATGGTAGGGGTGGGTCTAAGATCAACAAGTCCTAATTTCTTTACAGTCTCAATGATCATAACATTTGTTGAAGCGCCTAAATCAACCAAAATATTAGGGATTTGGGTGTGCCCAATATATACTGTAACAATGGGGTTATTTGTGTCATCATATTTATCCACTAGAGCTCTCCCCATCATAAGTTCAGATAACTTACCCACTACATGCATTGTAGGAGGATCTTTAGGTTTCCTTCCTGGTTTTTTTACAACCAAATCTCTAACGGTCTTGGCGTAGATAGGTACATCGTGTAGGGATTGTAATAGTGGAATCTTCACATAAATATTTTTCAATTCTCCTAAAAGGTTGAAACGAGGTTGTTCCACCTTTTTTTGCAAGGATAAGCATTCAGGATATGACGATTCTCTCAAAACTGTGTAGGTTGAGTCTTAGTATGTGTCTCTGCAAGTGTTTCAGCTGATATTTCGTCATGTGTTTTGATTGGTGTTTCAGCTGGTGTTTCAGCATGTGTTCCAATTGGTGTTTCAACTGGTGTTTCAGCTGGTGTTTCAACATCCTCAATAATGGGGATATTTGTACTGAATGAAGTTTCAAATCATTGATTCATTCCTTCTTCGGTCATAGAGGATGAAGCATCCTCAATGAAAATTGGTTCTACTATCCTCCCCGATCGTAGATGTAAGTCATTGTAGGAGAGAAGGGAAATGGAATAAGTTTGCATACTATAGGTTTCATATTGTTTCATTGCCTTATTATTAGGATTTGGGTCAGGTTGAGCAAGAAGTTGAGGATGAAGTGGTGCACCCATCAGTGTGACATTATGAGGGAGTTGTAGCTACGGTTGCTGATACTACAGATAAGGTGCATGATTATGGGGAAACTAGTTTCCCAGATAAGGGTTCCTCCAACCCAGAGACTAAGGAGCTTGTTGGCTTAAGTGTGGTTCCCATGAAATCCAAGGGGCTGGGTATTACAGTGCAGGTTGTGGAATTTGGTGCCATTGTGTATTAGGATATGATTATTGTGGAGGAAATTGATTATTAACAATATTCCAAGAATTGAAAGGTGTAGGAACTGAATTTATAATTGGAATCCAAGGTTTCCACCACTTCTTCTGGGAGATAAAACGGGTTTGCTCTGTGTCCACAGTGGATGCTTGAAATACCTCTTTGGCATTTGGCAGTGAAGGGAAATCTTTAGTGTCATTTTCCAAATCGTACAGACCACATACCTCCACTTTGTCAAGCAGACATTCCCTCAGCGGGTGCTTCTTTCTGCACTTAGGGTAGAATACCCCAAGTACTAAATATTACGCTATTTTTTTATGATTTTCTCTCATAACATCCAGCTGCAAGGAAATGGAACTCAACACGTCAGTTTTAAAATTTTCAAGAAGACTACCTATCTCTGCCCGAGTAGCCCCTTCACTAGCTGAATTTAGTGCTCGTGTAAAGACGTCTCATTCCCTTGTACTAGTTTTGGATACCCTATAGAGTATCGTCGACATAAGTCCACAGTATGATCAAAAGGTTCTTTGGAGATGTCTCCCTTCCCTAATAGATTAAGCATGTAAAGACAATCTTCTCTTATCCCACACAACAAAATAATTTTGAGGGAATCCCTTCCAATAGTGGTATGGACAGATATATGCACATTATACAGAATCCTTTCTACAAAATCCTCTAAACTTTCATCATCTTTTTGCACCATATTAAATAATTCCTCTCTTCTATCCTTTGTTCTACAATACTCTTGGTATTTCGCAAGAAATACATGTTTCATATGTTCCCACATTGTAACAGTTTCACCACCTAAACTCATAAACCATCTCAAGGAATTACCTTTCAAGGTGGAAGGAAATAATTTCAGTTTCTACTCACTAGAAATATAGTCATAGCTTCGATAGAGAATATAAAATTCGAAGAGGAATTCATCTGTATCCTCAATAGACTTACAATGGAAATTAGGTAGTACTGAAGGTGAAATATTTTTCATAGGGGCCTTTCTAGTGGTTTGTCAAATAGGGAACTGAAGTGTAGCAACTTTCTCCTCATGCTGAAGGTTTCCATTAATGTTATCATTGTCCCCTATTACTTCTTCACATTCGGCATGATGACGTTTGTTATTCATGATTTCCTCCTCTTCTCTATTTTCTTGCTTCTTGTGATATTCAAACTCCTATCGAAACTGCAACCAATCTTCTTTAGTAGCCTCCCATCTGTTGATTTGATAGACGTCCTCTGGTCCACATGCCCCCATGGAACTTCCCCTATCCCTTAGAGTTCGCTCAACAGGGCCACCAGATGGTGTTGCAGCTCCTACTGATATCTCCACAGTTGATACTGATGACTCCATCCTAGGGGGAACATGGCTTATTCTGGCAGAAGTTGGTCCTTAATATAAGGCTCCAGTAGAAGAATCATCCCTATCAATTAATTCATCAATGAATGTCTGTCTTCATAGGCTTGGGCTATAGCCATGACCTCTTCCACCTGTAAAGTTAGTGATTCTGGCAGTTTCCCATTGAGTTCTTATTGTATTCATGCAATCCTATTAATCATACCTTATCCTCGGGGTAGGAACCCGTTCAGTATTTTGAAGGATGCACAACTCTTCACTGTGTCTTATTGCCCTTGCACCTCAAAAATCAGAATTGCTAAAGAAATTGAACCAATCAACTACTATCTATGTCTACCAATTACCTTCCCTGGAAACGTCGCCAAAATGTTGGTCACTCTATATACTCATTAATTTTCGGAACAAGTAGAGTGCTAAATATAAATTGTCACCCCAATTAAGTCTATTTATTTCAAAGGTCACTCGTAAAATATATGCATAAACATTTCAATAGCTGATTACTAAAATATAAATCATTCTATCCTAATCATTGCTCAGTCAACTCAGCTTCCTGTAAAAAAAAATTAAATTATCAATCTAAGAACTTAAAGGACTTCTAATTCCTACAATATCAATTCTGCAGTTTATGATCTAAGAATAAATCAATCTAGAATTATTGTTTCAAGAAGTTAAATCCTATTTTACCAAGCCATAATAATCACAAACCAACAATCAAACAATCAATTCATAAAATCAATTATCTATCTAATTCACTAAACTCCAAGAAAGATATATGACAATACTACATAGGATTTGAGCTTATATGTAACAGCTACAACTAATTAACACGCTTTGCATAAAGATAAAATATTATTCTACATAGTCAATTGTTACACCACACCATTACAACAATCCAAAGAGAAATACAATAATGCAATTGTTTAATAAGTCTTGTTGCAACTGTCTATAAATGCATCAAACTTAAATCCCACACTAACAGGAATAACTACACTAAAACATCTACTACTACCAGCAACTCTGTAAGAAGGCGGGGCCTGGAATTCGAACGGAGATGTTGTTGAAGGCTTAACAAGATCTACAACAAAACAATATTGAGAATTGTTGCTCCTTTATTAAAATGATCAAAGTACAATTACAATATCCTCTGTTATGACTTCTCTCAAATTTCCAACCCCTGGCTCCAATTTCCTGTTCATACTTATACAAAGATGAAACAGTTCAGTTACACTACTATAGGACAGCCATGAAGATCTATTATCTTCCCACTGCCAAATTATATAGGAACAGTTACATCTGTTATTACATTGCATAAGATCAGTTCATAACAATGAATGAACTTTTAATTGAATTGTTTCACAGGCCGAACATGTTCCAGCTAATGAGGAAATATGCTCGGGCAGTTTCATATTGATGCATGGAAGGACATCCAATATTCTTTTTTCAGTGGCACAGACCAGATCATCAAACGAGCAACTGACGCCAGACATATTCATCTTTGAATGTAGTGAGCTGTTACACTTGGGACACCTGGAGATTCTAAACTTTCTTATGAACCAATAACAAATCAACCCAAATTAAAGATAAAGTTCATAATCATAGGTAAAATCAAGCATTAATGAAACAAGTAATAATGATTTAAACCTTAAGGATTTATGCGTGTTCTCTTGCGAAAGATAAAGATTCAGTTGTAAATAGGAGGCAAAAACAAGGAAAAAGGGCTAGACAGAGTAAGGAAAAAAGGGTAATTTTGGTGCCCAACAATATTCATAGAAAAGAGAATGATATTTTCATGTGAATCAAATCAATTTGACAAAACCTTTACATGACTCTTTCAAATGAAGTATTTTAACTATAAAAACAGACCTATGAACAAAGGGAAATTATAAAATCGTTTTCTGTAGAGTGCATCGAAAATAATAATTAATCAATAATACATCAAAAGCATTTCATCTATCATAAAATTGATGTTAAACATGAAAGAAGAATTTATATAAATAATATAACTCAAAAAACTGTGTGGAGTTATTAGATATAGTTAATTCTTCTCTTAAAATACATAACTATTAATTCTGTCACAGCAATCTTGAGACAAAGCACATACTCACAATAGATTCAAGACAAATTAGACATGAAATTATGTAACGGTACTACAATAGGAGGTTGTAGCTCTGTATAATCAATAATAGAATGAATGATACAATACAATGTCATGCAGAATGCATGAATTCCAAGCCAATTCGAATTCACTAGGAGGTCATTCGAATTGCATGGATGGGTGTAGCTTAACTGACGGTCAGCCAACACTAGACACACTTAGTTAACCACTAAACTAGCCATAAGTGACTCTCACTGAGTCCTAACTGAATCGGAGTGCAATAGATGACTGAGTCTAATTGAATGTAACTCAGACATATGTCATTGCATGTCAATCGGTAGGTGGTAGCGCATCATTAACTCCAATTAGCTTTGATGAAGTTAACTGAAGCGATACTGCTCATCAAAAGTGGTTGGAGGTGCATTAACTCACTCCAGTTGATCCCAATCAGCCCAAAATAGACAATTTCATCATGGAGGCGCATTTACAATTCAGCTTAACTGATTTTTAGGTGAAACAACAAGCAGTTAGCAATTAGGTTCACTTATGACACTCAAATCAACCCAGAATTGCTCCCTGTTTGAAGGAGAAAGCCTAGTTAGCCTCCCCGATTGAAGGAGAAGTCTTAGTTGGTCTCCTTGATTGAAGGAAGGCGTGGGTGTGCTCATGTTGATGTCATGGTGTGCTCATCTAATGCCAATTAAGTCAATTAAACTTAGGATAGTGGGTAATTAGGCCAAAATTGACCAAATAAAGTGTGTAAGTTGGATAATGACTCCAACACCCCCCCTTAATCTATACACAGGAGGAGTAAAAATAAAATGCATGAAATGCTAGGGCCCCAGCAACAAAGGCCATAGGTCACCCTGTACAAAAATGTAACTCTAACAATGGTCAAAATAAAATCTAAGTGAGGAAAGAGGGAAAACCCAGTGGAAAAAACCCCCCCTCAAGTTGAAAACTGAAGAAGTAATCTGATCAACCTGATGAACTCACCCCCAGCAGTGAACGGAGGCAAGTGAAATTTTTCTCTGTAAATATCTTGGTGAAGATATTTGCAATCTGCTCATCTGTAGGGCAATATTGTAGAACAATGGTCTTGTCATGCACCAACTCCCTGATGTAGTGCATGTGTATCTCAACATGTTTGGTCCTCTTTTTGGTAACTGGATCTATGGAGATCTTAATAGCACTTTTATTGTCACAAAATATGACTATGGAAAAAGTACTACCAATCTCAAACTTTGAAAGAATTCCCTTCAACCAAACAACTTGGATGCAAGCATTCACTGCTCCCTTGTACTCGGCCTCTGCTAAAGAAAATGCAATGGTAGACTTCTTTTTTATAGACCAGAAAATGGGGCCACCACCAAACATAAAGACATACCTGAAAGTGGAATTCCGATCTATGGAATCCCCTTCCCAATCTGAATCTGTATAACCAAACAACTCTAGCTCAGAATCTGCAGCATAGTGAATGTCGTAGGATCTTGTGCCCTGAATGTATTGAAGGATCCTCTTGGCTGCCTTCCAATGTAGGTCATGAGGATACTAAATTTATCTTGATACAACATTCATGGAATAACAAATATCAATATGTGAATATGCCAAGTAAATCAATCTACCAATTAGCTAGCAGTAGATAGTGCAATCCATGGGTGAAGTGTTTTTTCCCTCTTCAAGGATGATCCCTGAGAGGAAAGGAAATGGGGAAGCCTTGCATTCAGCCATGTTAAACTTAATTAACAGGTCTGAAATTTATTTATACTGAGTTACCATTATCCTATCAAAGTCTTGGGATATTTCAAGCTCGAGAAATTGCTTCAAGAGTCCCAAATCGCTCATCTCAAATGCATCATGAAGAACAGTTTTTATGAAAGCAATGGAAGAAAGTGTGCTTCCTGTAATCAAAATATCATCAACATATAAAAAAATTATAAGTAAATTACCATCATACTGATGTAGATACACATTCGGATCATATTTACACCTTTGGAAGTTTTGTGAAAGCAGAAAGGCATCCATCTTGGCATACCATGATCTTGGGGCCTGTTTCAACCCATATAATGATTTCTGAAATTTGCAAACCAAGGAAGGATATGATGTGTACCCCTTGGGATGATTCATATATATATCCTCATGAAGTTCTCCATGTATAAAGGCACTCTTGACATCCATATGATGCATCTCCCAGTGATTGGATGCCGCAATGGCCAAAACTAGGCGGATGGAGTCCATCTTTGCCACCGGTGCAAAGGTCTCATGATAGTCCACTCCTTGGACCCGGGAGAAACCTTTTGCAACCATAATTTCCTTATATTTTCAGGTTGTGCCATCAGAAGCAACCTTTTTTCTGAAACACCCACTTGCATTGAACTAATTTCCTCCTAGGTGGAAGAGAAACTAGCTCCCAAGTTGCATTTTTTCGAAGAGAATTAAACTCTTCATCCATAGCAGCTTGCCATCTCGGATCTTTTCAAGCATGGTAGTAAGAATTAGTATCTAAACCAATAATTAAATAACAGGTATCGCACAGCAATGAATCATGACAAGAGAGATCAATAGCTACTCTTTGAAAATCAGAACGAGTTTTTCTTGGATCAGCACAATTTCCAATATTTTCCTCGGCGAAAGAGAGTGTCTTCTTGGCCCAAGTTGGGAGATATCTTTGCACTTCAGAATATGATTATGAACCTGATATTTGTTTTTGACTGATATCATACATCATATTATAAAAATCAGAGCCATCACCCCCAATTTCATCATCCGAATAATTAGCAGAACAGGAGGGAATTTCAACAGTTTTCTCCTTGACTAGTTCTACCTCTTGGAGAGGGTCTTCAAATCAGACACTTCTTTCAATGAAAATTTGTTTGGTTCTGATATTCAGCAGATTGAATCCTTTAGGTTATTCTATATATCCAATGAAAAAACATTCAACACTTTGCGGTTGCAAATCCTTCCTCCTCTCATGCGGATTTCAGGCCCATGCAGTGGACCCAAACACCCTGAAATTTGATGCATCCAGCTTGTGTCCAAAATAGGATTCGAAAGGAGTCTTGCCTTTCACGGAGGAGTGAGGTACTCTTTTATGAATGTGGGAAGTAAAATTCATGGCCTCAGCCCACAATTTTTCAGCCAATCCTTTTGCTTCTAGCATGCATGTGGTCATCTCCTTGAGAGAGCGGTTTTTCCTTTCCGCTACACCATTTTGCTGAGGAGTGTAGGGAATAGAATGTTGGATCTTGATCCCACTATCTGTACACATTTGCAGTAATTAAGAACTGATATATTCCCCTCCATTATGAAATCTCAGATATTTAATCTTTCTCCCAGAGGAATTCTCAACCAGTGCTTTCAACTCAATAAATTTCTCCAAAACTTCATATTTTTTTCTTGATGAAGAAAACCCAAGTAAATCTAGAAAAATCATCTATGAAGGTGAGTACATACCGAGATCCATTCATGTATGTAGTGGGAATCAGTCCACTGATATCAGAATGAATCATCCCCAATATGCTTGATGCATGGCTTGCCTTTCCCCGATCAAACTTGTGCTAAGGGTGTTTGCCAACAATACAACCTTTGCAAACTCCGGTGGTAGCATTGAAGGCTGAGAGGCCTTCAACCATGGGATTTTTCTAAAGTTTCTAAAATTAATTGAAATTTAAATGACCAAATCTCTCATGCCATACTCTACTGACCTCATTTCCATGAGTCAGAAGAGTGGTGGGATTTGCATCCGCCAGAAAATGGGAAAACTCATAGGATTTTGCAGGATGGTTTGCTAAGCCTTTTGCAACAAGTTTCCCAGATGCAATATCTGTGATTTATACATCATTGGGGCTGAAGTTTACTCTCTTGGGAACTCCGATATGAGTCATTTTATATACACTTAGGAGGTTGGAGGCCAAGGAGGGTACATACAGAACATTGAAAAAACTGCCATGTTCAAGATTTAGTGTACCTTGTCCTTTCGAAATGTTGGTAGAATAATCTCCCATGTGGATGGGAATGATTTTGTCAGTGTACAGAGAAGAGAAGGAATCTTTGCTTTCCATCACGTGATTCAAAGCTCCAGATTCTATGAGTGGATCTTTGGTCTTCGAGGTGCTTTCCATGAGAGCATGTCCTCTTTCTTGCTAGGTATCCCGATCTTGGTTATCTCTCTTCCGAACACTCTCCGAAAGATTGATATTGTTTCTCTCAAGGAGAGAAGTCATCTCATCAAGATTATTCTTCATGCAGGCATGTTCAAGGTGGAATCCCTTCCCAAAATATGAACACTCGACTTTCTCTTTTCCTTGGTTTCCATTGTTCTTGTGTTTCTTCGATCCCGAAGACTCTTCTTGCTGCTGGTTCTTTTATTTAGGCCTTGGAGCATCAAATTTACTCTTTTGATTCTTCTTCCATTTTTCCTTCAGATCTTTGGGCCCTGAAGCAAATAGGGCTTGATATTTTGAGGATCGAATGATCCCCATCTGAACAAGCTTGTCATGCTCGTTTGTTAGGGACTCAATGAAGACATTGAGAGAAGGCATCTTCCATCCAAGGGTTCTGAGATTCTTAGAATGGAAAGTGGAAACAAATACTGAGTAGTCCACACCAAGTTTAGAGAGAATGGTGAGGATGAGATGATCACCCTCCTTCTTCACCTCACACTACTTCAACTGTAGGACTAGATACTTGAATTTTGTGAAGAATTCATTGAAATTTTCAAAATTTCCAAGTTGAAGAGAAATTAGCTCATTCCCTAGCCGATAAATCCTCAAAGCATCATGTTTGTCATACAAGGAGGCAAGTTGGTCCCAAATTGCTTTCGGAGTCTTCAATCCCGAGGGATGGAATAGAAGATCCTTAGAGATAGAGAGACATAGAAACCCAAAATATTCATCCATTTTGTTAAATAATCTATCCTTGTCCACAACATGGTTAGGCTCTTCCTCCATGTTCATAGTGACTCTGTAGAGTCCTTTAGCATGTAGCTGGATCTCCATATCTCCTTTCCATTGGTGGTAATTGAAAGGAGTTAGAAGCTCTATGGAAGAAGCCATTCTTCTGCTGTAGCGAATGCAGTGAACCTGTAAAAAATCCTTCAATCAACACAAAAATGTCACTGTAAGGTCAAACAACCTGCACATTTAAGGTTTTCATCACACCCAGCATAATTGATCAAGCAAGACTGATCAACAATTCCTTTACTTGGGGTATTAAGTGGTAAACCTTCAGCTTCTGGTGCAGTGCTGGAATTTGAGCTTTTGCACAATTTTGCATGCTAGATCCGTCAGAAATCATTTTTTTTTTCTGAAGAATGAGCTTCATCCCGCCATGGCTCTAATTCTATATTAATATGTCCTAACAATCTTGAGACAAATCACATACTCACAAGATAGTCAAGACAAATTAGACATGAAATGATGTAACGATACTACAATAGGAGGTTTCTTATTTGTATAATCAATAATAGAATGAATGATACAATACAATGTCATGCAGAGTGCATGAATTCCAAGCCAATTCAAATTCACTAGAAGGCCTTTCGAATTGCATGGATGGGTGTAGCTTAATTGACTGTTAGCCAACATTAGACACACTTAGTTAACCACTAAACTAGCCATAACTGACTCTCACTGAGTCTTAACTGAATCAGAGTGCAATATATGACTGAGTCTAACTGAATGTAACTTAGACACATGTCACAGCATGTCAATCAGTAGGTGGTAACGCATCATTAACTCCAATTAGCTCCGATGAATTTAACTGAAGTGATACTGCTCATCAGAAGTGGTTGGAGGCACATCAACTCACTCCAGTTCATCCCAATCAGCCCAAAATAGACAATTGCATGATGGAGGTGCATTCACAACTCAGCTAAACTATTTTTTAGGTGAAACAATGATCAGTTAGCAATTAGGTGCACTTATGACACTCAGATCACCCCATAATTGCTCCCTGTTTGAAGCAGGAATCCCAGTTAGCCTCCCCAATTGAAGGAGAAGGATTAGTTGGTCTCCTTGATTGAAGGAAGGCATGGGTGTGCTCATGCTGATGTCATGGTGTGCTCATCTGATGCCAATTAAGTCAATTAAACTTAGGATAGTGGGTAATAAGGACAAAATTGACCAAATAAAGTGTGTAAGTTGGATAATGACTCCAACAATAACACCAATTCATATACCAAAAGGATCGATGCATACATTAGTATGAATAAATTTATGTTCTTCCCAAAATAAAAATTTATAGCAAGAATAGTAATAAGATTTTATAACCAAGAAACAAGCTAGCTTCTACAATTACATTGATTATCAAATACAGACAAAATAACAAATGATAAATTCAACATAAACCATGTAAGATATCACCCACTGTTGAAAGACATTCACACATTCATATCCTAAACAAAAGTTAATGAGGTAATAGGAATTTGTATTATGTCTAATATGTCTTGGATACACCAAGTACATAAATTATAACCCCTACAAACATTTTTCATCACCCTCTTTATAGTCCAGACATAGGATTTACAAAACCATAATCCTCGTAATTGAAATCAAGGGATCCTAACCAATTAAGCACACATGTCCACTCAGCTAATCATAGATACATTTGGATCGATCCAGAAATAGACAGACTCAAATTGAACTGATATGAACATTCGATTTAGAGCATCAAGGCATTCGAGCTTACAATTTTTTCAATCTTTGTTTTCTCCAAGACTAGCATGCAGATCCCGATCCATCGAAGCAACTGAAAACATAGTCTTGTTGTCTAAAATTAGAAAAATCACAAAATAGGGACTGTTCCTAAAATATGTATTGAACATAACAAATGTAAATAAGATGAAATAAAATAATATAAATGAAGTGGATCCATAATTTTAATTCTGGATCTACTTCTCATCAAAACTATGTAAATAAAATGACTAAATTGACAAGAAAAAAATTCTACATACCATAACATCATGATAGGAAATAAAAACAACTAATATCCTAAAGTGCACTAATTGGAATCGGGAAATTTGGTAGCATCAAGGATGACATAAATGTTCACCCCTTTTGTAAGAATTATGGTAGGAATATCTCCTAGTCTCAGTTTCTTCCTCAATTACTTGAGTTCCTCTTGATGATCTTCAATCAATATCTTTTTCACATTAAGCAGTCGATTAGCCATATGATGCGAATCGTCATTTTGTTCAAGGAGAAAATCAGACTTATTGATATAGTAATTGAGTAGATGCATACATCGAGGACAACATAATTTGTGATTCTTTCTATTTTGAACTTGTGCTTCTTCCATTTTAACCACTGAATTTACCATGTCCCTCGACATTTTCAAACCATATTTGATACCTAGGTAATTAGGATTCGTACCCACACCTTGTGGTATGCTTGCATGACTATAACGGTAGTTATGCTAATTACTATTCACACTAGCAGTTCTTAAGTTTACCAATGACAATAATGATCATAAGAAATGCGAGCAAGAGCAAGAGTAACCCTAGTGGATATTGAGGATACATGGGAATAGAAATCATGCTTTCATGGTCGAAGTGGCATGCAAGACACACTAGGCATGAGGAAGGATACATGTGATCAGTCAAATGTAGTCATGGCATTCTACCCATGTTATATTCATAATTATGATTTAGTGGATGGGTTTAATCCTTGGGAGCTGTTAAAAAAAAGACCAAGGTAAGAGATAGGGCGATACCCATCGATTAGGAGATAGTAAACCATGACCAAATTAGAATATTAAGGGTGTATCTAGTTTAATTTAGGGGCTAATCATAATTTTAAATAAAATTTTGATTTTCTAGCTAACCATAAAATATAAAAGGTAAGAGTAACATAAATAATACTTTGTTCACTTTTATATCACATAACCAAATCCAAGATTTATAACAATAACAAATAAATTCGATCTTAATTCTTGGTTATGTAAATTAAAATAGTAAACAAGGAAATCAAGCATCTTACCCTTTGTCATAATTTACCATGCATAGATAAGATTTTGGCCAAACATAGTGTTAAGTCATGAACTTGTTTTCTTCAATTTTATATTTTGATTGTCATTTTTATTTTAAGTTTGCTCATTTTCTTAAGTCTGCCATTTTACTTACTTTAGAAAATTTTTGGTTTTGAGTGAAATTTTCGAGTTTTGCCTTTAGATTTTTATTATTTTTTGTTTCTTTAGGTTCTGAAGGGTTCTAAAGGATTTATATGGATTAATTGGTTCACAAATAACACCATGATCAAAGTTTACCATAAAAACCTCATTCAAAATGGAATTAATGGCTAAAAAGTGCCAAAATTGGTTTTAAAATATTCCTGTAGCGCAACGGCCAAAAAATTACACTGCGGTGCTACAGGAAAATCGTTTTTTGCCAGAATGGTCATTTTTCAGTTCGATTTTTTGGGGATTTCATTCCTAAAGTGTTAAATAAATCATTGGTCACATTTGATATATGTTTTGCCAAGTTTTTTTCATGTAAACAGGTGTCTAGTCTCATGTGAGGGAGATTCTGGCAACTGTTTTAGCAACTGGATGCAAATTTCTGGCAAATGATGAGAGTGAGCGAACTAAGGAAAGATTTTCGGGGAAGATGTTCTAAATTAAATATTATGAAGCTG
Organism: Pseudotsuga menziesii; assembly: GCA_001517045.1. Taxonomy (NCBI): domain Eukaryota; kingdom Viridiplantae; phylum Streptophyta; class Pinopsida; order Pinales; family Pinaceae; genus Pseudotsuga; species Pseudotsuga menziesii. Next base: position 426,904 of record LPNX010240032.1, on the reverse strand, counting down.
GACGGGAATGAGGAAGCAGGAAATAAGACCAAGCCATTTTACAAACGTAAAAAGCAGCCAATGGAAGAGGTTATGGAATCGCTAGACTTGGAGAATGATCTTTCACTTGCAATTGATTTTCCAAGTCTGCCTGCAAGCCTAGAACACGAAGGCCAGAAACCGTTCAAGATTGATTTGAGTTCAATTGATTCAACACTGGATCATGCAATCACTGAAGATGGTTCAACTATGAAAAAGTGTTGTACACAAAGATTATAACTGCTTGCAAGATGTTAACGTGTTTTCTGTAGCTACTAATCAAAGAACACTACTGCAAAAAATCAAGGAACAAAAATCATCCAATTTACCTCCAAGAGAAACAAATCTAGAAAATCTACCTATACAGGGGAGTGACAGAGAAATAAGTGGCAAGGTTGTTAAACAGGGCAACATAGAACACACTCAAAGCAGCAGCAGCAGGTTAGAGGACTGGAACTTAAGGTTGGATGTTGGAACTGGTCTTGAAGAAGGTTATGTAGGATTGTTCATCCAACTGCTTGGCCTAGACAATGCTCCACCTAACTGGGATCAAGCAATCAAGATACTTTGGAAACATTCAAATGGAGGAAAATAGTTTGTTGATGATATTGTCAAGTTTGATAGTAGTATTATTCTGACTATCAGCCTTCTTTCATCAGATATGCCTTCAATTGCAGAAGCAACTGCAAGCCTTTTACGGAATATTTCTTCAATCAATTCCTATAGGACACTAGTTGCCAAAGCTAGAGCAGTTGAAGAAATTGCTAGTTTGTTAACTAGACGTTCTTTAGCCCCAGAGGTACAGGAGCAAAGTATGTGTGTCCTTTGGAATTTGTCAGTTCATGAGAAGCTCAGAGAAAAAATGGCAAATTCAGAACTTCTGTCATCCCTTATTCAGGCACTCAGTGATGACAAAGTTGGGGTAAAGGAGGCAGCAGCTAGAGTCTTGGCAAATTTAGCTATGAGCAAAACTCTTAAAAGACACTAAAAATGCACCAAAGTTTGTGAGACGAGAAGCAAGAAATGCCTTACCGGAATTAATGAAAGACAGTTATTACAAGCTTCTTGTTATAGATGAAGGTCTGATTATAGTATCTTTGATTGGTGCAAGTGCATTTAGATCCTTCAAGTCTCCTGTTAAAAATGCACCTTTACCTGAGGGTGTGAACCTTAAAGAAGTATTTTCAACTCCCTCTAGATTTGGGCTGAATGTTAAGTCTATTGGGCATGAACTTGATGAAACATCGAGGATGGCAACAGAGGTGCAAGGACAGCAGCAGTTCCTTGCACAGTGTGGAGTTGTAAAAAAGAGAAACAGTAAGGTATGCTTTTAAACATGATTCCTGCCGAAGAGATACCTGTTTAATATGTTTTGACATGCTCTGGCAAGTAGAAGGCTGAAAGTAGTAGTATATCGAATCATTACCTATTCAAAACTTATAAGGATAACAGGGTGAAGAGCTGTGCATTTTATGGTGTCTAAACTTCACAAATGGGTCTGCTACCTGTACACAATGCAACGAAGGAGCTGAATATCAGAGATTACATGAAGACCTAGTCTCATTTTGGTGCTAAAACTACTGGGAGTAGAAATTGAATAGATTTAAGATTGTTTTTGTTTTATATATCTTCTCATCCAATAGATAAACAGTCTTCAGTTGGTCTAAAGAGCTGGCAGCTGAGATCATTTATGCAAAGCTTTTCGTCTTAAAATCATACAGAAGCATCATTCAGCCATTGGAAAACCGGTGAAGTGGATGAAGCAGTGGATGGGGATGCTTCAATCTTTGGGATTTATAGCACTTTGGCTGCAACCAATCTTTCTGCTAGTGCTATTTATTTGGAATGAAAAAATTACTGAGAATTCTGCTCAGTTTTTCCTGTTTTGGGTTATTGAAGTCAAATGCAGACCCCGAGCTGATGGAGAGGAATGTTTGAAAAAAAAAAGAGGTTTTTGTTCATAAGATATCCATATACAAAAAAATCTCTCAGTTTTACAACAGCTATCAAGGTTTGAAAGATCCAATTTAATCTTTGCAGCCTATTTTTCAAGGTTTTTAAATATTTAATATTTTCCTGTTTTAGTGTTAATTTTTCGGGGAAGATTCGGATCTATTGGAGATGAATTTTTAAAAACAAAGAGAGGTTTTTGTCCATCACGGACCCATTCACAAAAACCTCTCTCATATTTTACACAAGTGTCAGGAATTGAGATATATGGAAGCTTCTTTGACACCTATTTTCCATAAATTCGCCATATTTGCCAAGAATCCGATTTGCTATTTTTAGTCAATTAGTTGAAAGTTAGTTAATGTAACTGCTGGGTAGTTTCAATTTAAACCTAATGAAGGGGAGATATAACTACTTCTTTGTAATTATAAAAGAGGGACAAAGGGACTGAAGAAGGGTTCGATTTGGGAGAACTTCAGGAGGTCTATCAGACTTATTTGTAAGTTAAGTATTATAGCTCTTATATGCATTTGATGACAAACTATGAAATATATGACACTTTTTACCTTTCAGTATATGTCTTAGCTTCATTTTGAGTTTGTTTAACTACTAGTCTGATATATTCATTGTTTGTTCATGGTTTCTTTACTTGTGATGCTTGTCAGCCTTGAATGAATTTTAAGATTATATTCTGAATGATACTAGTTGATTATGTTATGCATCTTTGTCCTTACTTGTTTATAATTCAGTTTATGTTTAACTTATGAGTGTATTCCCTATTGGTTACCCAAACTCACAACCAAGAAAACATTTCAAAAACCCTAAATCCAATTTACTTTATTGATTTTATTTTGAGATTGTGTTGGCTTGTTTCTTTAGCCTTGGAAACAATTTCTGGCACAAACACATAGAATAATGAGAATATACCTTCACCTAGTTTAAACTTCTTGAATTTAAGAATACAAATAGAGGATTTGGAATTAAGCTTATGTGAGTATAATGAATTAATTAATTAGTGTAATCACCATTTTAATGCATAAACCAATGATGTTAACCACAATATCAGGTATGTCTAATACCCTCTTCCAATTAAGAGAGTGAAACTAAATTCATCATTAGGTGAAGATAAAAACATATGAATACTTTGAACTAAAGGAACGAATGCTGCATGGAGTTTCATCTTTCAGATTCCATGCTTTCAGTCATGGAATCCAAAGATGAAAAACAAAAAAATGATAACGTGAAGATCACACCCCCCTAAACTCTGTTGGAAATGATGTCATTCCATTCTACAGATGAACAAACAAGACCTCAAACTAATGTACCAAATGAAACTTGCAAGTCAAATAAAATACATAAAACAAACTTAATTATAAACATTACCTTGGATGTGTTTATTGATCATTAAACTTGCCAAGAGCTACAGAGAAAAGTAGGGGCCCATTCATTTTGTAAAATGAAAGGGTTGTTACTTAGAATCATTTTGTTGTTGCTTTCTTATACTCTCCTTCACCTGAATCTGAGTTCCCTCCTTTTCCCTTAGCCTCAATCACAAAGCTCTGAACAATGGAGGTGTTTTGTTCTTGGATATACTACTACTCTTCATCCTTTTCTCTAATGGAATACAACCTCTAGATATTCATCATGTAGGTCTCTTTTATTGTTTTTCATCAGGTCTAAACTAGGTCATTATTCCAAAGTGCATGATTTGCATTTGTTACAAGCCCTTTCCACACATAATTGAACTTTTGGTTAGCTCATTGCACGCTTTTTAGTGTTTCTTTTCTTCACTTGGAACATTGGTTGTTCCTGTAGGGATCAATGTAGAAACCAAGTAGGTATGGTCATGCCTTTAAGAACAAATCTAGCGATCGGTCTCCCTCCTTATTGAGAAAAGTAGCGACCAATTCCTCATAAAGTGAAAATTTCATCATTCCAAAGTCAATTTTTGGTGTAGAAACTTGTGTCTTGTTGTCCACTTCTAGTTTTCATAATGAAGGGTGTTAAATATTATTATAACAACATAGTTCTTTAGTGCTTAGATGATTCAATGAAGGAAAAAGAGTTTGAATATTTGATCTAGACTAAAATTATGTTTTCCTTTGCCATGATGCATTTTTGTACATGATATATAGTGGAAACATGATACACATATTTGAGTAATTTTTTTTTTATTATTCTTATTATTTCTTTTGGAAGCCAAGCGAAAACCATAATTTATTTTGTATTCGTGTCTGGAATCACCATATTATGTAGGGTTTAAAGTTATGCTTAATTCCACAAATTTCTCGAAGTTCTCATAGTTGCAAGACTTTATTTCATAGATTGAACTGGGAAAATTATACGAGACTGATGCCTACAAGCATATACTATTGTAGGTATGGGTGTTAGGTACACAATCCTTTTTAAATGATATATAATATTTTTTATGGATATATGTATTCCATCTTGAATGTCCAATTGTATAAAATGTTTACATGTGTTTGGTGAAATCATGACCCTAGTATTACTACCAAATCCTATTGATGTAAGAAATGTCGTAGTGGGAATGTCTATAACTATTAATTATTCCCATTGTGTAGTTAATGTTAATATGTCCCTTGGGAATGATCATTGCATTGTTAAAACCTAGACAAGTGTGGCTAGCAATGCCAATAATCATATTATCCAATCATTGGGAGTGAAACTCTTATGTAATCATTGAGAGTAAAACTTTCCCAATGAAATCATGCAAACCATCACAAGGATGGATGCTTCAATGATTCATACATGCTATTTTTTTTTAATTTCCAAATTATGGTTTCCTTACCAACAACTTTTTATTATTATTTTGGGTTTATGGCTGAATTGCCAACTTAGTTAAGTCATTTCTATGTGTATGCATAGCATTTGATCCATTGCATATTCCACTTCATGTTACAATTAAGGGATATGGCTGAAAGTATGAGCTACTAACATGTTTTGTAGGTTAGTTAACCATTTTGGAATATAAACATTTGTATGAATGACACTGCCAAATAGTTCATGATTTAGTTACATGCCTTATGAACTACTCCTAGTTAACTTCCAATGCCATGGATGGATATGTTGAATGGAAAGATCTTTATTTTGAAGTTGGGAATTTTATGTCAATGGGAAACCATATCCTAGTGCCATATCTATGTTATCATAGAAATAAATTTCCTTAACATGACATGTATGATTGCAAAGCCCAATTGTATGAATTATTGTTATATCTATGACTATTTTGTACCATAAAGACTTGATTAACTATTGAAGTGGATGTTCGTAACACTTTTAAATATATGTCTTTCATATTAATATGTTTGGTTTCCATAGTAAGAATGATTCACACAAGTCTTGGGAGCTAAGTGTTTGCATATTCCATTGTTGGTTTATACCTTGTGATTGTCAAGGAAATCTTGAATCTTACTGGCTTGAAATGTATTTTGGTTTTATGATGGTATCAAAGTGTGTTAATTTGGAATTTAAGCTTGACCATTGCACTTGACAACTCATATGTTGCATGGTGGACCAACTAAAGGTCCAATGTGACTTGTACAATCATACTTCCACTACTTGGTAGGATGCTTCTACTATGTTTCTCAAGTTTCCTTTTTTTAATTAAACTTCTAGAAAAACTCATCCCAAGTGGGAGAGTATGTAGTGGACAATATATTTGAGAGTATGTAGTGGCCAATATGTTTTTATGAAACCAATAGAAGATTATTTTTTTTTATGGATTTTATATGCTACACTTATATGTATGGACCTAGTTGGGTCATTTGATTGGTGAACACTAATATATGTGCATATATTATATGCATGCATGGTTGCATATTTGTTTATGGGTCGTTATATCTATGATTATGTGTGCCAGGTTGATATTGGTTAAGAACATCATATATGTATGTTCCCATTTATGCATCAGGTTAATGACGTGGATTATGGTATATGATTATGACATATAAATGCTCATTGGTGTCAAAACAAATAGTTGATTATGATCTTGTTGACGATACATGATTTATATGATTGTGTATTCTTAACCTTGAAATGAAAAGGATTTGGCAGGGAACTTAGCTACTTGTTGGCAAGGATGCTTAAATCATAGATGATTGTGAAAGCCATTTCGTTAGAGAAAAACTATTTGGGGAGATCATGTACACATTTGGATAAAATGCGATTAAGTTAATTTATTGTGAATTTTAATTGATTATCTTAATATTTGAGGGTATGATTTGTGCAAGTATAAGGAAACACAACCTTGCCAACAAGATGATAAAATGGGTATGAGATCACAACTAGTAGCTTGAGGGAAACATGGAGTTTCAAGGTAGAATAGATGAGAGCCATGGAGGTTAGGGTGTGGAGTCCTAAATCCATGGAATATCAATGAGTGGATCCTTGTACCTATGAAAATATTAGGGCATGGAGTCCTAAATATTTTTAGGATCAAGGTGTGGAGTCTTGGATCTACGGAATAGATCAAGGTCTAGTGTTTTAAATCTATTAGAATGTGGATCCATGAGTACAAGGAAAGGACATGAAGTCCTAATAAGTATGGAGAGTAGCACAATAGGGGTGTGAAATCCCTATTATTTGAGAGAAAAACACCACTCAAGGGAATAAATCAACTAAGTAAGCCTGCCTAGGTTAAACATTGAATTAATTTAATTTCAAAATTCACCCACTTTTGAGGGGCTTTCATGTTAATTTAATTTTAATAAAAAAGGTAAAATAGTTATATAAAAGTAATGAATAACATGAAATTACCTAATAATGGAACATGGTGGTGGTGAATATTAGGATAATTAGTTAATTAACTAAAATAAAATAAAAAATGTGGGATTTTCACCTCAAGGGAGGGTGATGGATAATAAAAAATACTTCAATCTATAAAATATATTGATCTGCATGAGAAGGTGAAGTGTCACCCATGTCAAAGCCTATAAATAAAGGACCTCCATGGTACGAGGAAGGGGAATTGGAGAGCAACCAAGTTTTTCTAAAATGGATTTGAAATTTTTGAACTAGACATCTGGGTTAGCTTAGCCAATTGATTTAGATTTGAGTGGTATTGAGAGGAAGAGAAAACTTATCTTCCTAAGATGGCATGTGATCTCTCTATTGTTGGATTGGGTGTTGTTGTGAACACATAAAACTTAGTGGTTTCAAGGGAATAATTTGTCCATGTATAAGGTTGGTTGGAAAACAAGTTAGTCTTTGGAGTAAGCAAGTGGAGATGTTCGAGAGAACAAATTAACTAGGTTTCAAGTATAATTTCCAGTTTTTGTTCAATTTTGATACATTTTGTTTTTATCTATTTGAAATAATTTATGGTTTCTTTAAGAATTACTTTGAGTTTCTAGTTGAAGACATTATAAATATGTGGTTAATTATTGGGTATTTGGTAGATTTCATTTCAACTATCATTTCAGGTAACCGAATCGTTTGTATGGAATATCTGGAAGTAAATTTTTTATGCATGAATTAAAGTAAAATAATTTGTTTTTGGAGCTAAACATCCTCTTTCTTTTTTCTTCGATTATTTTACTGATTCTACAGATTTATCCTTGCAATAAGCAAAATTTTTCGGTCAAGGCATGCAAGAAAGTTTATCAAAATAGTTTTTTATTTTTTCCAATTTATTTTTTATTTTTTTATTTTTTCCATAGTATGTATTTTCATTACTGGTGGTATTTGAAAATTTCAGACATGTAATTGTGAAATACTTATGGTATTTTGTTATTTGTAGTTGCAATGGATACCTTGTATACCATGTGTTTGACAAGTTGTGGAAACAAATCATAAAGGTTTTAATTTTTTTGGGTTTTAGAAAACCAAATCTTGAGACAACTCTATTGCATTTCAGAGAAAATTCAGGGGGTATCCATATCATATGGACCTAGAACCCTGGATTTGAGTTCAAAAAAATTATTTTCATAATCGCATTTTGTGATCTGGATAGTTTTCCAAATTTCACAAGAACTTTGTGGGGATTATCATGTGGTATGACTATACAATTTTTCAAATTATTACCAAACCCCTTGCTGAATTATGGTAGTAGGCAGGGTTGTAGATTTAATGTCTACAAAATTTTTGTTTTAATGCCTCAATGGTTGTAGCTTTCATGCATGCAAAGTGTTAGATTAAATTCCTCAATGGTTGTAGCTTTCATGCATACAAATTGTTTGATCAAATTCCTCAATGGTTGTAGCTATCATGCATGCAAATTTTTTATTAAAGGCCTTAATTGCTAAATATTTCATGTTTTCCCCTTTGCTTTTGATTTGGAAATATGGGTATTGGTGTAAGCATGATTATAAAAACCAAGAGTATATTAGTGCAGAGATTGGTGGCATGATTTCTAGTCATATGCTTCGCTACATACAATACAAACATATTTAAGAGTAATTCATTCCAAGCATGAAGGGAATTATTCATCATATTTGTCCCTTATTCCTTATGTTGATTTCTTGTTGTGGAATTTATGGATTGTGTAAGTATTTTGAAAAAATAGGCTTAATCATATTATATAATATTAACACCTCTATGATTATAATTATATATAACATACATACAAAAATTATATCTATCAGAATTTACCACAAAGTCCTCTTATTTATGTAATACCTGTTGATTTTCAACATTTACATGATTATGAAATGTCAAAACATGATGATAGAAGTGAACCTATTGAACCTTATCACTTTATCACTCCATCTTCGTCATGTTGTTCAAAGTGATGTCCACATTCTATCTGTTATAGCCTGTTTTTGCTTCTAATTTTTAATGCATTTGCTTATGTTTTGAAGCTTGGTTTTGTTCATTTCTTTTAAAATTTTGGTTCTTAAGTTAGTTTTAATCTTTTTCTTTAATTTTCATGTTTGTATTTAGGTGATTTCTTAGTTTTATTTTTCCAATTTTGATTTTATTTATCGAAATTCATAGTTAAGGGGCTTATAGAATGTTTATATGAATTAAAAGGTCCTAAAAATATCATAAAGTTTTGATCTAGATCATTTAACTAAAGTTAAACCATTGTTATGAGTTGTATTTTTTAAAATCATTGAAACAGGTTTTCTTGTAGCGCAAGCCTGAAAAAGTTACACAAGTGTGCTACAAAAAAATCACGTTGTTCAAAAATCATGATTTTTGGTTCAAGTTTTTGGAAATTCGCACAAATGAGAGGTCATTCATACTTGGTTAATGGATTTGATACATGTTTTCGTCCAGAATGATCATTGTGACAAGTTTTAACACTTCAAGCAAGTCATCATTAGGGTAAGTTGCACTGGTCTGGTGCAGAGTAGTGGAGTAATGATAATTAACCATGATGAGGCAAATTCACCTTGAATTACGCATCTTTTGAAGCGCATGAAGATCATATGAGTGCGTGGCGAAGTGTTAGCAGTTTGTAATTAAGTTTTGAAGCAGGTTAGAAAATTAGGGCTTTGAGAAGTGATTGTTTGAAACTATCATGGTGATCAGAGGAGATTTAAAGAATAAAATTGGGCACGTAGTAGACAGAAGCACGTGATTTTAGCAGTTGAATTCACTGTACTAACAGGTAGGATGTGAATTGCTCATGTTCCTTGTATTTTGGTTTTCATTGACAAAAGATCAATTAGGGATTAAATGAAGAATGCTAGTATATAAGCCTAATTGATACTGAAGGTTGAATTTTCTTTGTCAAGAAGATTAAAATATTTCTTAGTCTAAGTGATAAAATCCAGTTTGGGGGTTTGTTTTTCCAACATAGTACTGTCTGTCAAGTTGCGAGGATTTGAATAAGAGTTAGAGTTTGTTTTACTAAAAGAAGCAATTTGGCAGTCATTTAAAATGAAAAGAAGTGGTAAAACCAATAGATCTGAACCTTCAGACATGTCTTGGGTTCAGATTTTTCCAGACTGTGCAAGATTGTTTTTAGAGGTAGGATGGTTAAGCTTTTTTGAGAGAATTGATGGGTATCATACAGAAGTATCTTATAAATTTTCTCAATGTTTGGATAAAGATATTGTTACTTTTGATACTTTCAAGTTTAAGTTGACCAAATAATTGTTAGTAGAAGCTACAGGGATCCTAGATGAAGGTGAATACTAGTTTAAAAAAGTGCCTTTCACCGTTGATCCACATAAATACTTACTTCCAGATGTCGTAGCAGATTGGGGTAAAGGGGTACATATTCAAAAATTTAAACCAGAATGGATAGAGCCAATCAAAATCCTGCAAAGTTATATCACTTGTGAAGGGAGATTTGCATTTGTTTTCAAGTATCATTTTAGGTTTTTGCAGTATCTCAGCCATGAAGCAAAAATGAATCTTCCATTATTTTTCTTTAAAAGATTACAAAAGATGTCTAGCAGGGTGAAGGACCATCCATATCACACTAAACAATCTGTGTTTCATCATGGGCTCATAAAACTAGTCATAAGTACTGTACTTCGAAAACAGGAGAAAAGATGGGTATATTTTCTTTTTTGGTCAGGATTTCAAACAGAGAAGGAAGATCAAACTCAGAAAAGACAGTTGAATAAGGGTCATAATTTGGTCAAGAAGTTGAAAAAGAGAGTCACAGTTAAGATTGAGAAGGATAATGCACTAGAGAAATCTATGACTCAAGAACATGAAAATGTTGAAGTTAAACAAAAGGTCAATATTGAGGAAAATGAAATGTTAAAGGCAGACATGAAAGAAATAGAGCCTGTAGAAGCTACTTTTCATGAAGAACTAAACCAAGAAGTAAAGGAAAAGGTGAAAGAACAGAAACAACTTCCTATTACAGTGCAGTCTGAAGATGAGGAAAGGTCATTGTCTGATGCAGTTAGGGTTCATACAAACATCAAGGGAAAGTTTTAAGCATGTTAGGATAAATTGGAACAGCCTGGAGGCCCAAGACTAGACCAAAAAATGAACTCAGATTGAATATGAAGAAACTGTTAAACCCTAAACTAGCTAAAAAGAAGATTACAGTAATTGAGGACTCTTCATCTCAGGAAGAGTTAGAAGACAATGAAAATAAAAAAGAAAAGGACATGAAGGGTAAAAAGCAAATGGTTTCAGAAAACAAATCAGCTTTTACTGAGACCAAAATTTCAGAGATATTTAAGGAAGTTCGAAAGAAGGTAATTTTAGATCAACATCAAAGTGATTTAAAGAAACAACATTTAGTTATATTAAGCTTTTGTGCAAAGAAAGGAAGGGTTGTTGAGCAATCAACCTAATTCAGTATTGAAGTTAAAGAGTATTGAGAAATCCCTGTGGCCATGATAGAGTAGATGGAAGACGATGAGGAGATTTTTAAAAAGTTGAAAATCCCTTTGATGCCAGAAGAAATGTATCCAGCATTAGAAGGGAAGTGCATTGACTTTGAAAATGAAAATTTGCAGAGGAATATCAAACAGTACAAATATCAGATTGAGTACCTGCAGGAGACAAATGAAGGATTAGTGACTTCCAATAGAAGATTGAGAGAAGATCTAGAAGAGGTAAATAGCCACTATCACGAATTGATTACAGTTTCTAAGGAGGCTTTAAAAAGAAAAAGACAGACTCAAAGCCTGTTTACAAAACTAAAGCAAACTATTCAAGAGATAACGCAACAGAATGAGGAGCTAACAAAAAAGTTGAAGATTTGGAAGCAGAGCACCAGAAAGCAAGAAGGAAGGCTCAAGCTTTAGAAGGAATTGCTCTTTTAGCAGAGGCAGCAAAGGACTTGTAAAGTGCTTTAAGAATAGTAGTTATTAGTTAGTTTGTGAAAAATATATTTTATTTTTGTATAATGATAAGTCTTATTGAACAATTCGGTAGTAGGACTTAAAGGTAGTTTGTTCAGTTATGTAACTGTCTTTAAGAAAACAAGATAAAAGTAAGGCTGAGAAAGGACCAAGGGTTCGATTTTTGTTGCAAGGGGAGGCTATCAAGCTATTTTTTATGAGCTAAGTGTAAAAACTCTTATGTATTTTTGAATGACTGAATATGAAATATATGCAACTATAAGCCCTATTTATCCCATTGGTTGGTTCCATTTCTGATTTGGATAATCACTCAGTTGATATATTCATTTCTTGTTTAAGGTTATTATTCATGAAGTGCTTGTTAACTGTGGATGGAATTTAATGTTGTGATTATTGTATTGGGTTTATGTTTTATATGTTATGCATCTTAGTCCTTCAGTTGTGCATGATTTAGTGTTTTCTTTAGGATTGTGAAGTTTCCACCCTCTTGTTTACAAACTGTACAACCAAAACCCTAAAAAACCTATCTTATTTAATTGTGCTAAATGATATTGTGTTGGCTTGTTCTTCTGTAGTCTGAGAACAATTTCTGGCACTAACATATTTGGCGTCATTGCCGGGGACGAAGCTAAAAGCCTACTTTCCCTGGGTTACTCATCCTTTAACTGGTTTTGAGAGATGAACTTAAACCAACAAATTTTAAAAAACTTCTTTTCACCAAATATTTCACAGTGGCTACTAAAGGAGTTGGAATAAGAAGTAAACCTAGTTCACCTTTACAACTGGGTGTCTCAGACCTAAAATAGATTTTGAAAACAACTAGGAAAATAAAAAGGTCTCAGTCATTTCCAGCCCTATGTAAGCCTGATCAACTAGACATATCATCACCTTTTTCTGTTCTTAAGGGAGAGGAACAAGATTCATCTTGGTTGAAACCTACAATCCCTGTTAGTGATTTTCAGGTTTTTACTGATCCTCAATCTTTCAAGAAAGCAAAGACCTTATCTCCTGGAAAAATCCCTTTATTTCACCTCAAAGGTGGCAAGACTCCTTTTCAACCAAGTCCTAGTAAGGTTATTCCTTCCTCTAAATCAGTCAATTTAAATATGGCAGCCCAAAATCAACCATTAGACATGATGGACCAAATGGTGGCAGCTAGGTATGCACCTCTAGTTTTTCCTCATCCTTTAAATGCTCTTCCTGGGGGAGATTACCAAAACTACTTGCCTAGGTTTAATGGACAAGGTGAGACTACAATTGAGGAGCATTGGGATGCATTGGGATGCATTTCTTAGCTATGCTGATAATCAAAATATAGAGGCAAAGGATGTATGGATGAGGATGTTCGTACAGAGTCTAGATGGAGAGGTCAGAAAATGGTTCAAGGAGTTACCAACAAACTCTATTACTATAATAGAAGAGCTTAAAGATCTTTTCATGAGATAGTGGGCTGATACTAAGGATCACACATATTAATTTACTGAGTTTGGAGCTTTTAGAAGAAAGAAAGATGAAACCATAGCTGATTTTTCAAAGAGGTTCAATAAAATGTATGGTAGAATTCCTGCAGAGATAAAACCTTCTTAAACTTCTGAAAAACTCACTTATGCCAATCCTTTTGATCATGAGTTTTCCCTACTCTTGAGAGAAAGAAGACCTGTTACTTTACTTAACATGCAGGAGTCAGCATTAGAAGTGGATTCTAATATGATGGCTTCTATTAGACTGAAGGGAAACTCAGCTCAACAGGTATATGACAGAAAGGGTAAGAAAGAGGCAGCTCCAGTGGTTTCAACATCCCACTCTGTAGAAGTTAAAATTGATGAGATGGCCAAGCTAGTGAAAATACTAACAACAAAACTAAACAAGTTGGAATTAGAGAAAAATTCAAATAAACCTGTTCAAGAGGGAGACAGAAACCCTAATAATCCAAATCAATTCAGAAGACAGTTTGCACCTCATTTCTTTCCTAGAGAAAGAAGAAACAATGATATACAACGAGAAAGGAGAGAAACTGAGGATCAAAAGGTGCCACCACCACTTCAGAATAATGTAACTAATGAAGGAGAAATAGAAGAAGAAGAGTTCTTTGAGGATCCAGATCGGGATATGAATTATTTTGGAGAACAGTTGACTGAAGGTTTTGTGACTGAGGAGGACTTTTTTAACTCAGAATATTATGATGCAGATGTGTTTGAAACAGAAAATGATTTAAATCTTGAAGTGACTGTTGTGATTGCTGATATATATCAGGCTGATCCAAAGAAAACCCTAAATTTAAAATCAGTACCAAAGCAGGTGATTCAAAATCCTAGGAAGAAGGTAATTATGCCTCCTAAACAACAGTCTGATCCAGTATTAGAAAAAAAACAGAATCAGGATAAACAAAAGAAAATTGTTTAAGTTGAAGAGGTGAACAAAGGTATGCATAATTTTAATCTGGAAAATGAATTGTGGAAAATTAATCTCCCCATGCCTTTCACCGAGTTAATAAAGAATCCTTCTTATACAAATTTAGTCTTGAAAATGATTGGTTTAGCAAACAGTCAAGTACCCTCCGACACAATAAATCTACAAGAAGAAAATCCTAAAATTTTCATTGGATTAGCATTGGCAGAAAAAAAAACTGAAAATGATGCAAGTGCATCTCCTCCTTTTTACATTACTCTAATTATTCATCAGCAAATGATACATAATTTCCTTTTGGATTCGGGAGCATCTCATAATCTCATGCCAAAAGAAGTAATGGAGGCTTTAGGGTTGAGCATAACAAAACCCTATCATGACTTGTATGCTTTCGATTCTCGAGCTGTAAAATGTTTAGGAGTGATAAAGGATATGGTAGTTAGTTTAGCTCAGCTACCCATGAAGAGTGTGATTATGGATTTAGTAGTGGCAGAGATTACACCTAAGTTTAGAATGCTCCTCTCTAGATCTTGGGCCAAGAAGGTAGGTGGAACTATACATATGGAATTAACATATGCAACCATCCCTGTCTTTGGAGGTGAAAACAGAAGGTTATATAGAGAGTTACAATTTGCTTATATTGTGACTGATGACATGAATCCTACAAATCATCCATTGTATGCTATTGAAAAGGATTTGGGTACTTGTATGTTGCATTTTGGTGATGATAATGATGCTGTTGGTTTATTACATGTTGAAAAATAAAAATCAGTCACATGTACTAAGGAACAGGAGGATGAACTTTGGCAAATGTATTTCGATGGATCATCATTTAAAGAAGGTGTTGGAGCAGGAGTTGTTTCGATATCTCCTGGTGGTGAAATGGTAATATTAATGTATAAGTTGGAATTTATTACCACTAATAATATAGTAGAGTATGAGGCTCTGTTATTAGGCTTGAAAGCTACAAAAGATCTAGGTATTCAGCAAATCTCTTTGTATGGCGACTCCGAGTTAGTTGTTCATCAAGTAAGGAATAACTATCAAGTAAAACAAAATATGTTGAAAGTATACAAGAATGAAGTATGGGATATGATAGACAATTTATTTGTGGCTTTTAATATCACTTATATTCCTAGGGATCATAACCAAACTGTTGTTTCTCTTGCCCTAGCAGCCACATATTTTAGGATTCCTAAAACAACACAACTGAATTATCCTATTGAAATTAGGTACAGGCCTTTTGTGCCAGACAATATAAAGCAATGGCGAGTTTTTGAAGATGATTTTGAGATAAAAAGGTTTTTAGAGCTGACTGGTGAGTTTTCCAATTCTTTAGTTGATCAAGAACAGGATGATGAAATTGAGGATTTTGAAGGCGTCGTAGAAAATGAGATTGCAGGTCACAAGATCATTGAGATGAAAGGTAATTTCATTCCTAAGGGTTTGGTGCATTTGGAGAGGATTTTTTCGAAGGATGATACCCCTTTAAAACCAGTTATGCAGTCTTCAGAAGAAAATGTAATGGATTTTAATATTGGCACTAGGGAACATCCCATAATGGTGAAGATCTCAAAGGCACTCACAACAGAACAAAGAAACATATACATCAAGTTATTAAAAGAGTATGTTGATGTTTTTGCTTGGTCATATGAGGATTTGATAACTTGAAAACATATGATACTAGTATTATACAGCATAAAGTGCCTTTGAAACCAAATGTTAAACCTTTCAGACAAAAATTAAGGAGAATTAATCCAACTTTGTTTCCCATTATAGAAAAGGAGGTTAAAAAATTGCAATATGCTAAGATTATTGTTCCCCTCTGATATTCTTCATGGGTAGCCAATCTAGTACCTGTTAGGAAAAAGAATGGTGAAATCAGATTGTGTGTTGATTTTCGAAATATGAATAGATCCTCACTGAAGGATAATTACCCTTTGCCAAAGATTGAACAAATATTGCAGAAGGTGGTTGGTGCACAAAGAATTTAAATGGTAGATGGATTTTCAGGGTATAATCAAATTGCAATGCACCCTGATGATAGAGAACATACATCTTTTACTACTCCTTGGGGTACTTTCATGTACGACAAAATGCCTTTTGGATTAATGAATGCTGGAGCTACCTTTCAAAGAGTTATGAACATAGCTTTTGTGGGAGAAATGGATAAGTTTGTAGTAATCTATTTAGATGATATTACAGTCTTTTCACAATCTGATGATGAACACCTAAAGCACTTAAAATAAAATTTCCTGATATGTAGAAAATATGGTTTGTCTCTCAATCCCAAGAAGTCACATTTTGTTGTACAAGAAGGTAAGTTGTTGGGTCATTTAGTTTTAGCTAATGGCATAAGGATAGATCCATAAAGGGTGAAAGAAATTCTGAAAATTAGTTTACAAAGGAGAAAGAAGGATGTACAATCTTTTATTGGAAAAATAAATTTTCTACGTTGGTTCATACCAAATTTCGTTGAAACCATTAAACATATTACAGCCATGTTGAAGAAGGATTGGGAAGTTAAGTGGACTGCAGAAGCTAAAAATTCATTTGAAAATATTAAGACAGCTCTTACGGAAGCACCAGTATTAGTAAGTCCTGATTTTACAAAGGAATTTTTGACTTTTTCTTTTGCATCAAAAAATAATTTAGCTATTGTTTTATTACATAAGAATAAGGATGGACTTGAATAGCCAATTGCATTTTTCAGAAAGACCCTCAGAGACTCAAAGCTAAAGTACAACACTTTAGAGAAGCAGGCTTACTCATTCGTAAAGGCATTAAAGTTTTTCAGAATTTATGTTTTACATTCCAAAATCATTGCTTATGTTCCTAATGATGCCATTAAGGATGTTTTGACCCAACCTGACAGTGAGGGAAAAAGAGGGAAATGGATTGCAAAAATAATGGAATATGATGTGGACATTAGACCTACAAAGCTAGTAAAGGGACAAGGTTTGGCTAAATTGTTAGCTGATTCAAATTGCCAAGCTTTAGGTCTACATCTCATGGAAGAACAACCAGCATAGGAATAATTTCAAGCAAAGAAGAAGAAAGAAAAGATTATGGACCACTATGTAGAATCCACATGGTATGCAGATATTGTACACTTTCTTTGTATTCACAATGTCCAAAACATCTAAACAAGAAAGATGCTAGGTCTTTGAAGTTGAAAAATACTAAATATTGTTTGATAGAACAACAGCTATTTTGGAAAGATCCAAGGGGTATTTTACTTAGATGTTTGGATAAGCCAAAAATTGAAGAAGTAATATCTGAATCACATGAAGGTGCTTGTGGGGGACATAAGTATTGGAAGGAAACAACTTATAAAATTCTGAGAGCTGGATAATATTGGCCTTCTTTATTCTTCGATGTATTTCAGCAGGTAAGAGTGTGTATCCCTTGTCAGAAGTTTGCTGGTAAGCAAAAATTGTTGTCATTACCATTAAAGTCAATTGCAGTAAATGCCCCATTTCAACAGTGGGGTTTGGACTTCATAGGAGAGATAAATCCTTCCTCTTCAGGGAAGCATAAATGGATTTTGACTACTACAGATTTCGTTACTAAATGGGTAGAATCTATTCCCACAAGGAATGCAACAGACAAGGTAATCATAGATTTTATTCAGGAAAATATTCTTAGTAGATTTGGATGTCCCAAGAAGTTATTGATTGATAATGCTCAAGCTTTTAAGTCCAAGGCTATGGTGGCATTCTGTGAAAAGAATGAAATTATGTTGAAACACTCAACACCTTATTATCCTCAGGGAAATGGGTTAGCTGAGTCAACTAATAAGAGTATTATTCAGAGTATCAGTAGGTTGTTGAAGCAAAATAAACGATCATGGGATTCAATGTTAAAATATGCATTATGGGTAGACATGATAATAGTTAAAAAGGAAATTGGAACTTCTCCTTTCCAATTGGTATATGGTACTGATGTAGTGTTTCCTGTCCAACTTGGTATTCCAGTGATGAAATTTTTTCAAGATTGTCAAGAAGAACCTGGTGATATGCAAAGAATAATTCATGCACTTATAGAGTTACAGCAGAAACGGGAAATAGTAGAGGAAAAAGCTCAGCTATACAGGACAAAGATCAAAGAAAGGTTTGATAGAAAGATCAAAGAGAACACTTTTTTAGATGGATATATGGTTTTGAGATGGGATTCTAGAAAGGAGTAGAAAGGAAAGCATGGCAAGTTTGATAATCTATGGTTTGGCCCTTTCATAGTATCAAAAGTTCTAGAGAATAATACTTTTGTGTTACAGACTTTAGATGGTGAGGAATTCTCTAATCCAGTTAATGGACGTTTCCTCAAACAATTTTACAGTTTTTGAGGTAGAGATTAGACTTTCATTGTATATACCGGTGTGAATAACAGAATAAGACTCCATGACCCAATGGATTTTTTGCAGATTAGCAGGTAGTTGCAGTTATAGCACAGAAGGCATTGATCTATAGGTTCTTGAAGCCTCACAGGGAGGACTTCATCCCGCAGCAGGAGCCAAATGTTATAGCCTGCTTTTGCTTCTCATTTTTAATGCATTTGCTTATGTTTTGAAGCTTGGTTTTGTTCATTTCTTTTAAAAATTTGGTTCTTAGGTTAGTTTTAATCTTTTTCTTTAATTTTCATGTTTGTATTTAGGTGATTTCATAGTTTTATTTTTCCAATTTTGATTTTATTTATCGAAATTGATAGTTAAGGGGCTTATAGAATGTTTATATGAATTAAAAGGTCCTAAAAATATCATGAAGTTTTGATCTAGATCATTTAACTAAAGTTAAACCATTGTTATGAGTTGTAATTTTGAAAATCATTGAAATAGGTTTTCTTGTAGCGCAAGCCTGAAAAAGTTACACACATGCGCTACAAGAAAATCACGTTGTTCGAAAATCATGATTTTTGGCTCAAATTTTTGGAAATTTGCACAAATGAGAGGTTAGTCATACTTGGTTAATGGATTTGATACGTGTTTTTATCTAGAATGATCATTGTGACAGGTGTTAATACTTCAAGCAAGTCATCATTAGGGTAAGTTGCGCTGGTTTGGTGCAGAGTAGTGGAGTAATGATAATTAACCATGATGAGGCAAGTTCACCTTGAATTACGCATCTTTTGAAGTGCATGAAGATCATATGAGTTCGTGGCAAAGTGTTAGTAGTTTGTAATTAAGTTTTGAAGCAGGTCAAAAATTAGGGCTTTGAGGATTGATTGTTTGAAACCATCGTGGCGGTCAGAGGAGGTTTAAAGAATAAAACTGGACACCTAGCAGATAGAAGCACGTGATTTTAGCAGCTGAATTCACTGTTCTAACAGGTAGGATGCGAATTGCTCATGTTCCCTGTATTTGGGTTTTCATTGACAAAAGATCAATTAGGGATTAAATGAAAAATGCTAGTATATAAGCCTAATTGATATTGAAGGTCGAATTTTCTCTGTCAAGAAGATTAAAATATTTCTTAGTCGAAGTGACAAAGTCCAGTTTGGGGGTTTGGTTTTCCAACATAGTATTGTCTGTCAAGTTGCCAGGATTTGAATAAGAGTTAGAGTTTGTTTTACTGAAAGAAGCAATTTGACAATCATTTAAAATGAAAAGAAGTGGTAAAACCAATAGAGCTGAACCTTTAGACATGTCCTGGGTTCAGACTTTTCCAGACTGTGCAAGATTGTTTTTAGAGGCAGAACGGTTAAGCTGTTTTTGAGAGAATTGATGGGTATCATAAAGAAGTCTCTTATAAATTTGCTTGGTGTTTGGATAAAGATATTGTTACTTTTGATACTTTGAAGTTTAAGTTGACCAGAGAATTGTTAGCAGAAGCTACAAGGATCCCAGATGAAGGCAAATAATGGTTTGAAAAAAGTGC
>LPNX010240032.1:386702-400438 GCA_001517045.1 Pseudotsuga menziesii | reverse complement strand
TTGTTATAAAAAAAGGTTGATATAAAAAAAACAAAAACAAATTATTACATTTCCTTAACCATTTTTTAATTAAAGCTTATTTAAATCTTAATCAATATGCATTTAAGCATAACAACATACTACTACCATGAAATGAATCCCTATTATATACTTGTTACATTAGGGTTAATCTTGTTATAAGAAAAAAATTGATATTTCTTTATCCATTCTTTAATTGAAGCTTATTTAAATCTTAATAATATGCATTTAAGCATAACAACATAGGAGTACAATGGAATGAATCCCTTTTATATACTTGTTACATTAGGGTTAATCTTGTTATAAGAAAAAAATTGATATAAAAAAAACAAAAACAAATTGTTACCAGTTTCTTTAAGCATTATTTAATTGAAGCTTATTTAAATCTTAATAATATGCATTTAAGCATACCAACATAGGAGTACAATGAAATGATTTCCTGCTATACACTTGTTACACTTGAGTTAATCTTGTTTATTAGCTCAAGCAAATCCAAAATATGAGATAATATCTAAATGTCTATCCACATAATAAAAATAATTTACACATTAACAAAAATTGAATCCTTCTTAGTGTTTAATAGATCTTGATTTAAAATAGATCTATGTTAATGTTAAATCAATTGAATTTAAACTTTCATTATACATATTTAAAAAAAAAAATCAAATTATATTTGTAAAATTAACTATAATTCATTAAAAAAATTTATATAATTTAAAATGCAATTTTAAATAAATTTATATAACTTAAAATGAAATATTAAATTTGAAAATGACTTTCATATTAGTAATAGAAATTTAAAATTATATTTATAAAATTAATTATAATTTATCAAAAATTTATGTCATTTAAAATGAGATATTTGATTGGTAAGGATTTGTAATATTAGTAAAATAGTGATTAATAAGGATATGTAATATTAGTAAAACATGGACGATTTTAAATGGAGAATTTTTTAAATCCTCCACCCAATCTCATATAGTATTTAGTATACACCTCAAAGTCTAACTCCTGTGTGCGGAGCAATACCCCTAACTCGTCTGGATTAGAGAGACAAATTATTGCTGAAATAGGATAGTTTTAAAATCGAACATTTAGTCTAGGACCAACTAAAATTGCTAAATTGAGGAAAAAGTTTTTATTGGTTTTTATTAAAAAAGTGCTAGAAAAGGGGGGCGTTTTAATTTCCTTTTATCCTGTGAAGGCTAACACAGAGCAATTACTACATGTGGAGTTGGTAAAGAAACCTTAATTTTTTTTTACCAACACTGAATGCCTTGAGTACGAGAGTTGTAAAAAGAGATCGGTTTTCATGAAGCAGTTAAATGGGGAGCAGTATAAGCACTAACCAAAACGCCCCCAACCCCTGGGAATCCCAATTTGTAGTGTTTAAATAACAATTTCGTTCATTTGGGTAGTTTTAAAAAACAACATTTAGTTTGGAAGATCAAATTAGGATTGCTGAAAATACAATATTGCTGAAATAACAATTTCCAAAAACAAAATTGGCCAGATTTTATCAAAAACTGACCAAAAAGGTGAAGCATTTTAATTATCTTTTATCCTATACGGTTAAATGGGGTGGCCTTTAAGCCTATAAACAGAGCATAGTACTGACAACGAATCTGACACCTTTGTCATGCTAGCCAATGTTTTTTGTCAGACCAGAATTGTTTACAATAACATGAAATTATTCATATATTTTAGTTATGTCATACATTTAGCCAATAGTATAACAAATAAATAGTTTTAAAATATAATTTTTTTAATATAAAATTTAAGTTAAAAAAAAATTATTTTTATGCCGAAGGCATTACATAATGGAGACATAGTCTTTGAAGATTCTTTGTCGCTCGGTATTATGGGCGTTCTACACATGCCCTAGCACTTAGCGAGTGGCGGGTTGATAGTTGTCGTGCATGTTTGGACAATTGTTTTGTTGATTTCGGTAAATGCATTGGATTATTACCTTCATTTGGTGGTTTACGGTTGGTCCTGCACGTGTTCGTTTCGTGGTTTAGGGTTCGTCCTGTGCGTGTTGAGGCAGTTGGACAAGTGTCTATCGTGGTTTGACAAGGGTTGTTGTTAAGTGGGTTTCATTTTTTGACAGGGTTCTATTGAGTGGGTTTCATATTGTTGTTGGGGCTCTGCTAACTCGTTTTGTTGGTTATGTTGGCTTATTACCTTCATTTGGTGGTTTACGGTTAATTCTGTGTGTGTTCGTTTGGTGGTTTATGGTTCATCCTACGCATGTTTGGGCAGTTGGACAGGTGTCTGTCGTGGTTTGACAGGGGTTGTTGTTAAGTGGGTTTCATTTTTTGACAGGGTTTTATTGAGTGTGTTTTAGATTATTGCTAGGGCTCTGTTAACTGGTTCTGTTGGTTCTGTTGTCTTATTACCTTCGTTTGGCGGTTTACAGTTGGTCATGTGCATGTTTGTTTGGTAGTTTAGGGTTCGTCCTTCATATGTTTGGGTAATTTGATAGGGTTCGCTTTTGAATGTGTTCGGGAAGTTGGAAATGTGTCTAGCGTGTATTGATAGGGGTTCTGTTACCTGGGTGTTTGAAGAAGGTTTATTAGCTCGATTTGATGGTTGAGGGTTTGTTCTGTGTGTTTTGGTGCAGTTGGACATGTGTCTTCGTTGTTTTGACAGCGGTCATGTTAACTAGTTTTTGCTGCACAAGCAGGTTGACAAGTGTCTCGGGTGTTTTGCTGACAGGTGGCTTGCATGTTTTGACTAGACTTTTATCTATGGCCCTAAATGAATGATCCTACACATGAATGGATTGATGGGCTTATGTCGTGACATATTTTTTCATGCACGTTTGGTGGTCAATTTCATTTTTTGGGCGCATGTCTAGATTGACAGACCCATCTTTTCTGCCAGTGTCCTTCATTGGAATTCATTTCTTTGTATTGGGCATAGTCTTTGCCAAGATTTGAGGCTGAGGGTTTTGCGAAAGTTTCAGTCCAAGGGATTTTGTGGGTTTAGGCTTAGAGTTTGTGGGGTCAATTTGGTCGCAGTTTGGTTTCACAGTCATTCGAGTCGATGAAGAACACTTCGTTGATGTCCCTTCATTGATATGAATTCTCTATGTTAATGCTTCATCAATGCATTGTTGCTCCATTAATGCAAGAAATCTTGTCATTTGCTTTAGACATGGGCCTATTTATTAATTGCGGTTCAACTTATGAGGATCTCGAAGATCTTGTCAGAATTCTCGATTTACCGGGTTTGCTGCCGCACCGCCTTTTCTTTGCACATTTATACAAAGCTTTAGGTAACCAATATTTGGTTCTATTTGGCTTTGGTTTGACTGTATTTCTTTGGCTGCCCTTCATTTACACCAGAGGATTTGCAACAAAGGTTTTGCCACTTTGTTCAATTTGCAGGTATTCCTTGACTCTGCCTAACTGTTTCAACATTCATTGTGGTAGAAAAATGTTTGCTTGGCATTTCTGTGGCTCTAAATTTATCTTCTTCTTGCAATTGCAATTTTAATCTTGAATGTTTAAAATTTTAGTTTTTACTTACAAGTTGCTACGGTTTTGATTTATACAATGTCTGTTATCATTTTACAACAAATATACGTTGTCTCCCATAGATTTGACAGTGGAATTATCGCTGGTACGAATTACTATATATTTATTGTCAAATTGAGGGTTTCGTTTTGCAAACTGTTTGTAAATGTTATTTTGGAATGGGTAAGAATAGTTCTGAAACATGGTATTTACTCTACCATGGGAAACTGTTCTTATCTTGCATATAGTTGACAGTGGAATGATTGTCGGTGCGAATTACTATATATTTATTGTCAAATTGAAAGATACATTTTGGAATGTGTTTGTAAATGTTATTTTGGAATGTGCAAGAGTAGTTCTGCAACATGGTATTTATTCTACTAGGGGAAATTCTTCTTTTCTGAAATATAGATTAATCCTATAGTTGAATTAATATCTATAATTGTTGTTGCAATTTTTATTGGACCTTTTATTGCTTTTTTTACAACAGATATCTGCTTCTGAATTTTTTTTTTCATTTCATGAAAAAATGTGAAGGACATTGCCAAACATATTGGATTGTCAATCCAGACATGTTCCAAGAAAAAAAATGACCACCAAACATGCATGAAAACAATCTTTTAATCCGCATATGGATTGACATATTTATGGATGTTCTACTAAGAATAACCACTCCCATATATCCTAATTACACAGAACATGTTTGGAATAAATTTGTCAAGGATAGATTTATGAATGGAAAATCATGAATGATGCAACAATTCATAAATCTAAGTGAAAACACTTTTACATTTAAGTAATTGTACCTTCTCCATTCTGCTTTGTCTGTCGAATGAGAATCACTTATTAATGACAATAATTTCTTAATGAGAATAAATTAATTCCAAACATGTTTTGTGTAGTTAGTACATATGCGTCTGATTAATCTTGTTAGGAAATCCATAAATATCATTCCTAAGCCTTAATCAACAAACATACATAATAAGCACGCATCCAAAATCTAGTTAACATAACCTTGTCAAAATACGAAATCCACCTGCATCAACATCCAGTAAACAAAGCGCTTTGGAAAACATGCAATCCAATTGTCCAAATTTCCAAACACATGCATGAAAGGGATATGAAAAATTTCCTTCTGCAGCCAAATTGTGCTCCAACCATGCAACCTATATGATTTTCATGTGCTGACTAATGAAATTAGCAACATCTCGTATCAACCCACGCGATATACCCAACTAGTGAAAAATGCATAGGTGAGTCTCTCAAGCAGCAAACTAAGGCAATAATTAGCCATAGAAACTAAGTTAATAGATCCCTTATCAAAACACGTAATACACCTATCCAAATTCCCATTGACACGTAGTAAACAATTTAAAAGCAACAAATGTAGGTACTAAGCTTGCTTATTTACCGGAGTTAACAACACAAGTACAGTGAAAGAAAATGTAGGTACTAAGCTTTCTTATTTAGGGTCAAGATTGGATAGATTCCTCCATTGATCAATAACAAGGCCTCTAATGTTTGATCTTCTCTTGTGGAACCAAGGATTTTTAACACCTTTGTTTGCAATAATTCCATTTCTCCTAGCCAAATCAAAGCTAATTCCACTTTTAGACAAAGGTTGATCGCACTATTTGCTAATGCCTTCACGGTTGGGAACATAAGTCGTAAGGAAAAAAAATAACAAGGCTCACAAAATATTAGCTTTAAAAACTACAAACAATGCAAACTAAGAAGAACCCACAAACCTTCGGAAATTAGAGGTATTTCTTAGCAAATTGACATTTTCCAAACCTAGGTTGCAACAAAGGGGAAAGAGAAATCTGTCACTTGGGTAAAAGCATACAAAAAATTAAAACATAGAAAACAGGAAAAAAATAAAACATTAAAAAACAAAAAACCTATAGAATCCAACAAAACCCAGCAAAAACAAAAAACAAAAAACATCCCAAAGAATCATGAAAAGGCAAACCTTTTGTTGACCATATCTTTTATGGATACCTCATTTGGGGAAAAAAATCCAATGGCACCAAACGAAGGTAATAAGCCAATGCATTTACCAGAGTTAACAAAACAGTTGTTCCAAACATGCGAGACAACTTTGCAACTGCCCATCGCCAAACAACAAACACGTGTTGGAATGCGATTAAATGGAACAATCTGGATTCTAGATACTACCATCTCCATTTTTTTACGCAAACTGAAAATAGACAATCATCCTTGGGTTTTGAAGGCACAAATAGAAAATAAAGCTTGTAAAATAAAAATTTTCATTTTGTTGACCATACCTTTTATGGATGGATCATTTGGGGGAAAAAAACAAACCCAACTGAATATAAAGTACTTTATTTTGAAAACGCTATTTTGCATCACAATGCAATTTTTTGCTTTCACATATCATCTATAGTTATTCTTGCTATATATAAACTTTCCTTTCTATTTTTATATTTGAAATCCAATAACGTCTTTCTATTTTCATATCTATACTATGTATAGACATCTCTTTGTTGTTATGTATTTTAATGAAATATAACAGTCTACGTTCTTTAGCTGGCCACCATTAGTCATTTAACACGGTTTACATATCTCCATTTCCTTTCTCTATTCTCCCCTACAGAAAGGAAAATAAATTATCAAAGAAAACATGTTGCAACAAAGCGTTTAACCTAGGTGCCTAACAAAAAATCTAAAAGCGTCATAAGTTAAGCTGCTTGTAAGAAAAATTCCCATGTCTTAACAAAATGACCAAAGTTCTTACAAGAATGAAACAACCATGCCTTAATAGAGCATGCAAGGCAAGCGTTTCCTTGAAATAAAGCCATGTCAAATTACGGCCAACACCTATCCAATTGTACAAACACGCGTAGGACGAACCTTAAACCACCAAACAAACACGTGCATGACAAACCATAAACTCCCAAACGAATGTAATATTCCAATGCATTTACCAAATTCAACAAAACAACTGTCCAAACATGCATGGCAACTATCCATTGGCCACTCGCCAAACGATAGAACACATGTCAGACAACAATAAGATGGAGCAACCAAAACGACTATAAACAAACAAGCTACTTTAGAGGCCCCACATACCCTATTTGTAGACATGATGCACTTGGAAACAAGTTGAATACTTGAAACCCTTATACATGAGGCCTTTCAGAAAGAACTAGGAATCTACAGACTAATGTCTCCACTTTTTTACTCGCATTGAAAATCGACAATCATCCTTGGGATTAAAACGTACAAATAGAAAAGAAATTTTGTAAAACAAAAATTTTCATTTTGTTAACCATACCTTCTATGGATGGGTTATTTGGGAACAAAAAAAAACCTAAATGCAATATAAAGTACTTTCTTCTAAGAACGATATGTTGCATCACAATGCAATTCTTAGTTTTCACATATCATGTATAGTTATTATTTCTATATATAAACTTTCCTTCTATTTGTGGATTTCAAAGCCAATGACGATTGTCTATTTTCATATCCATACTATGTATAAACATCTCTTTGTTGTTTTTCCTTTTAATAAAATATAATAGTCATGTACAACCTTTAGTTTCCTACTATTAGTAATTTAACATGTCTTCCATATATGAATTTCCTTTCTCTATTCTCCCCTATACAAAGGAAAATCAATTATCAAAACAAATATGTTTCAACAAAGTTGTTGAACCAAGGTGTCTAACAAAAAAATTAACAGCGTCATAAGTTAGACCACTTGTAAAAAAAGTCCCATGCTTGAACAAAATGACCAAACTTCTTACATTGATGGAACAATAATGCCTTGATAAAGATTTCAAGGAAAGCATTGAATTTGTAAAAAAACATTGACGATGTCTTTTTCATCAACCTAACCAACAATAAACAAACAAGCTACATTAGAGACCCCACAAACCCTAATTGTAGAAACAATTCACTTGGAAACAATTTTGATACTTGAAAAACTTATACATGATACCTCCCAAAAATATTTAGGTGAAACCTTTTCCTTCTCTTGTTACAATACTCTAAGTATAGCCACTCCACTTAAGTACAATCAACAATAATCGTTTGTAACGATTAATGTCACATTCCACGTTAGCAAGCTTCCCATTGAAAAGAAAAAATCAAATAAAATTTATACAAATAGCACGCACACGTTATCCTATACAAATGAAAGTTGATGTAATGTCCCAAATTTGGCATTGGGTCACAATGGCCAAATCACATTTTCCATATTCATGAAAGTTGTCAAATGGATGCTAAAAGTCAAATAATTGCCAAGGAGGAAAATCACTAGTTTCCTAGGATGGGGGTGGAAGCTTTGAGATTTGGAATAAGAGGGAATAATAAATAATGTTTATACATTAGAAGGGGATAAATATTTAATAATTGATCTTATTAAATAAATACAAGAGAAAATGTAAGTGGCAATAGAGCATGAAGACACATGGAGACTATGGGGCCCACACTAGCTAGAATTCCTATGTTAAATGGTATATTTCTATTGCAAATTTGAATATATGGGAATCCTAATGTTTTTGGATGGATTATGAGGTTAATATACTTGTCAATATACTTCATAGGTCGAATTTGGGATGAATTTTAACTTACATGGGAGAGTAAGAGCCAAATGGGAGTTTCATGGACACTTGGCTAGATTCCCCTTACATTTATGACAGCTATGACACTAATGATGGAGATTCTATGATAGTTATGACCCAAGTCAGATATAAAGGCTGACATACTAACATGTCAGGCTTGAATAGAGCATCTTGGAGGTCGAAATTGGGAGTTGGAGAAGACCAAGAGGTTCATACTCAAATTTGGGAGAAGAGGGAAGGTGAAGAGAGAGGCCACATGGCATAGCATGAGCAGCCACACCAATTCAGCTTGGCTTTGGTTTAAGGATGGATTTGGAACCTTATATTACCAATAATTTTTATAAAATACAGGGATCATCCATGAGAAGAAGCTTTTTCTCATTTGTGAAATTGTCATTTGTGGATTGTGAGAGCTAGTGGATGACTAGTTTTCTTGCTCAAGCCAATATCGAGGGTGAAATATTCCCATCCTAGTTGGTGTTTGGAAAGGCCAATTAGGTATTTTATGGAGCTTTAATGGAGTCTTATTTGCAGGTGTAAGCTATAGGAAATCATGTGGATTCTTCTATTGCAGCACTCTCTCTCAACTATTTCTAGTTTTCACACCATATTCATGCCAATGGAGGGATTGCTCTTTGGGTGAGCTATTGATCTATTTTGGGAAGATTATAATTCCCATTATATTAATTTATGATGTATATTCTCTGTATTTCATGTTCATAATACTCTCAGGTCTAAATACCCAAAAGAATTCATGTAAAAATGTTGAACAATGAAGAAATAGTGTCATTTCCCCACTATCTTGTTGTGAACCATTGTAATGCCGATGATTTAGAATTGGGAGAGACTTTCATTATCCATTTATGATTGTAAGAAGTTCAATATTATATTTTATTCCTTCTCATAAATTTTCAAGTCGAAATTCCCAAGGGTTGTATGTCAAAATGACTTTTGAGGAGCAAACAATGATCATTTCCACTCTATTTTGATATATGCCATGGTAATGCTTATTATTTCGAATGGAGGAATGTATATATGATAAATGTATGATGGATGGACTTTAATTAATGTGTATTTCAAGTCTAATTTTCAGTAATTAAGCATTGGAATCCATTTCACTCATTTTTATTGCATTGGGAGAAGATTTGGTGCATTTTCCCTAAGGGTCGAAATTGTGACTTGGGAGTTGTTTTGGAAAGAGTCATAACAGAATGTATAAAATGAACCATGATACGTATGACTTTGAAAGGGTACATTACAAATAACAAGCCTCTTTCCATAAATTAAAGTGACTTTAGGATAATTTGTGAAGCCATTTCCGGCAATTACCTAGGGGGAATTGGAGCCCCAATTTGCTAGTAAAGACTCCTACTTTGAACAGAACATTAAACAAGTTTTAAAAATTAATTAGGAGGTAAAAAAACATAAATTAGCATGATATTTAAGTTATATTATCATTCATGTACCTTGAGAGAAAATTTGGAAGCATTTGGGTCAATTTGGAGGTCTAGACATCAAAACTAGTCAAGAGCCAAAATTGTGAAAAAATTGGAAAATTGGGCATTTTAATAAAATTCCAAAAAGGAGACATTACAGTGGTATCAGAGCATGGTATTGGAACCTATTGAATTTATGGATGGTATATATGAATGTAATAAATTCATTAAGCCATGTGGTGATGATATGTCCAGGATGGTTAAGCAAGCATTCAAATTGGCACATAAAACTATTCATTATGAAGACCTTAATGATTGGTTGAAGGAATTTATAAAAAATAATTCAAATAAGAACTCATTAAGGAATAATCATCAATGCAAAAGTAGGGAGGAGACCAAGGAGCTACAAATTTCTGTGGGTGTTGAAGAAGAAAAGGCATTACATGAAGAGGATCGAAATTCACTCCCAAATTACTTTGAAGAAGACGAGGAAACATCACATGAGAAGGAAGAAGAGTACCTTGAAACTATTGAATATCATTATGAAACAAATTCTACTATGGACATGGACCAAAGAGAATTTACTGATGGATGCTTGAACTATGAAGGAGTAACTACTGATGGGTGCTCACAGCTCTATGTTGGTGACATAGAGATCAATTTTGAAAGTGTTGTTGCAAGTCAAACTTCCATTAAACCTGAAAATGAATACCTTGTAGCAGTTGAAGAAGAAACGAGATCAACTTCCTCATCACCACTTGAGCTTCATGAAGTTGGTCCAAGCAAGAAGGAAGAATATGAGGAGGTTCATTTGCAAGAGCCTCATTTTCTTGAAGGGTCATTAAACATGAATGAAAAGAAGATCCAAGATGCCCTTAGCATACTACATGACACTCAAGCATTGGTATCAAATCCTTGTTGGAGAGATACTTCCTTGGAGGAGCCATCCTTCCTTGGAGGAGCCATCCTTCCTTGAAGACATGGAGAATATTCAAAGAGCAAGGTGCAGCATCAAAGGTAATTTAATGTCTTTGATTTTTGATAGAAAAAATGTAATTGAGCTTAGTGAATGGTTACATGAATACTAGTTGAATAATAATGAAGTTATTCATAAGCTCACAATTCAAAATCAGCAACTTCTTGAAACGTTGCAAGACACTTGTTTTTCCTCCGATGTTTCATATTTTCATAAGGTAGATTGCTTGGAGGATTCTCATGACATGATATATCATGAGAAACATGAACAATTGTAGGTTCTTGATGTGCTTGAGGATTATAGTGATGAGATCCAATCACTAGAAATGGTGGAATATGAACTTGAGTTGCCTCTTGAAAATGGTTACACAATTTTTGAATAAGTGCATAATTCCACCACCTTGGAACCAACCCACACTACTACATTTCGATCCAAAATCTGACGGAAAAATACGACGGCGCGTGGATTTATTTTTTTAAACCTACAAAAAATCACAAAGATAATATTTTTTTTTTTAAATGTGGCCATAAGCATCGCTTAAGCGACGACTAGTCTTATAAGCGTCGCTTAAGCGACGGATATCCTCATAAGCGTCGCTTAAGCGACGACGCCTTAATGGTTTATATATGCATTGATATGATAAATTCCATGGTTGTTTAGTCGCGTTTACTTGGGTGGAATAAATTAAAAAAAGGGCCCCAAGGGCCTAGTTCAGCAAGCATTTCTATAATATTCTATTTTCATAGTATCCATTTCTTTGAGATATGGTATGGCCATTTTATTTAAGGTAAACAAAAAAAATATAGTAACATACACTATATAGTGGTACACTATGGAATGCATGATTTCTAGACATAACGACTTTTGTTGTTGTGGTTGGTGGTTAATGTGGCACAATGTTTAACATATGGTTAAGGGCATAGTTTAAACCTTTCATGTGATATAAAAATTGACCCACAACAATCCTGCTCATTCAAACTCACCCTAGAATGCTTTTTATGAAGATGGTGTATTATGATCCAACATTTGCATACTTATTTGACAAATCCTATGCTTGATAGGTTTCCTCTATGCACCACTCCTTTATTCTGTATGTACCAGTCCTTAAGCGACGGCGCCTTGAGTGAGTGGAATGTTGGTTTTATTTGCAGGCCCTCTTCGAACCATAATTGACTTGGGTGATTGGGGTTTTCAGAATTAGCACACCTACTCATCGATCCAATGGACTGGGTTTCCTCACCTACACCTACCTACTCCTAGATTCGATGGCTTGGGGTTTGTTCACCTATGCCTACCTGCTCGCAGATTTGACAGGGTGGGGTTTCTCCAACGGCTGCACATTATCAATGCAGGGTCTACGATTTTGGTGAATGATGTTGGTGGGGCGTTTAGCTAAGCCTGCTCGCAGATTTGACAGGGTGGGGTTCCAGCTATATCTTCCCTTTCTATGCACAAAAGATTTGCATCTTTGAGGTATGAATTTCTATAGAATGTCTTGTTTTATTGCCAATGTTTTGGGTGAAACCATCTAGAATCATCGAACCCTCAACCCCGTGACATCGTTGCAGTTTTATGATTATTGAGGCTGCTGCCATCAAAGATGGCAGTCGTGTCCAATTTTCTTTTCTAGGGTGGAAATTTCTTGAATAGGAAGGTCCTGTTACATTCAATTTATTTTCATCCATGCAGTTTCATGGTTATTGAGGCTGTTGTTCATCTTTAATGGCAAGCATGCCCAGTTTTCCCTTTCGGGTGAAAATGTCCAGAATTGTCAACTCCTGTGAAATTTGATTTGTTTATCTATCTGTGGAATGTTATGGTTATTGAGGTTGTTATTCAGTGATGTATGATTTTTAGTTTTGGGCAAAAATGTCTAGAATGTCAACTAGAATTCACCCCCCCATCCCATAGGAATATATCTTCAAGTTTTTACCGGGTAATCTTTCCCCACTAGATAGTTCTCATCAAGACATTTAAGGTGGTATGTAGCTAAACTAGTGAGGATTTTCTGTAGAAAAATTAAAAAAACAATAGTAATAACAAGCAAAATAGTGTAATATGGAATGGAATTCCTTCTTGGGTTTGGGTTTTCAATTGCTGGATCTGGGTTTGTGTATTGGGTTTTCAATTGCTGAATCTGGGTTTGTGTATTGTAGACCCATTTCTTTTTCCAATTGCAGGATGGAAAAATAATTCTCTCTGTGACTTAGTTGTGAAAGTGCTTGGTGGGGTTGAACCAGAGACGAGATTGTTGCTTCCATCTCCTGTCCCGTTCCCATACACGTTGGTATGGAGTTCCCCAAAACTCCAGACTCTATGACGAGAACGGGTATGGAGTTCCCCAAAACTCCAGACTCTATGTCTATCTCGTCATGCCCAGCTTTCATAAACTTGCCTTCGAATCCTCAGGCATAAGTTTATTTTTACAAGGTCAAGTTGAGTAGTTTTAACATATCAGATTGACAAAATTATGCTAGGAGACTCTTAGTTTCCCTCCCGTTGTCCTGTGGGATTTGCAAGATGTACAAAATGCCATGCTGTTTAAGGATTGTACAAAATACAATGCAGATTGTTCTGGATGCCAATTGTGTTCTGTAATGATTCTCTGCTTGCTTCCAGTAATTGGACAAGAATGTACCATTTCTGGTAACACAAGTCTAGCATATATATAAAGTTATTTGGACAAATAAAGACTTAAGAGTAGGGTGAGATGTTAGGTGGTTGAAGCCTTCAGCAGTTGGTTAGATATCAGCCAGAAAGACCAAATCACTGTGGTTTTCAAGTTGACTTAGTCAAAGCATAGGTTAAGACTTGTGATAGTTGACTGCAACTAACACATATACTCTACATGGATAATGTGGAGTTTACTTCTAACCTCTGTTTTGAATCTTATTCATAGGTCTTAGTTTTTAGAACGGTTAATAGGAACTCAAACAGTGATCAATGTTAATTGCAAAGGTAGATTGCTGGAGGTTAGCTCGTAGTCTAATCCCAACCACAATCCAACTCACTTTAATTGCAAAGGTAGATTGCTGGATGTATTAAATTACCAGGTGGTTCAACCAATCTATTTATTATTTTTAATGCTACCTCTGTTGCCAGTAATTCTCAGGCCCTTACCATCAAGGTGGAGGAGAACCCATTCAGATTTTGATTGATATTCCTATGGACCAATTCAGACCTATCCCTAGTTTTT
>LPNX010240032.1:197321-385536 GCA_001517045.1 Pseudotsuga menziesii | reverse complement strand
CATTTATTGCAAGGGAAAAGTCCTATGAATTCTATACTAAATTTGGTAGATGCCAACTGTGCATATCCTATGAGATGTTGCTAAAGGGTTTGCACTTACATTCCAGGTATTGGATGTTCAATCATACGCTCCAAAATGAGAATTGTAGGGAGTTTGAAAATGCAACATGTGTAATGGTATCTCTCTTCATCACATTTTTGAAGGCTCATTCCAGGTAGTTCTGAAGGGAAATCTACAACCTTATATTGTTTGTGCCTAAATTTCTCATCTCTAGATGTATATGACAGAATTATTGTTAACAAGTTGGTGGTCATTAGGAGGATATTTTAGAATAATATGGTGCAGTACTATGAAATTCCTTGATCACATATTCCATAAATTAGGAGCTTGAACAGGGAAAAAAATAAAGCCTCTCTATGAGGGACATATACTAAGCATAATGGTGGGGCAGTTCATTATGGATGCAGTCCATCAGAGATCCATATGTGGAGGCTGTAGCTGAGCAGATGGGTTCATTAACTGTTACCACAGAGGTTTCTATTTCTACCTCTTTAGAACAGACAAATCCTGAGAGAATGGATCTGGATAAACGTATTCGAGCATTGAAGAAAAAGGTACATACATTTGTAGAAGTGACCTTTATAGTGATCTTATAAAGGTGATTATGAGGATTCTGTTTGTGGCATTGTGCTTCTAATAACCTCTCAGATGTAATGTGTATATGGCTTCTTGGTAAGATTATTATGTAAAATGTCACACAGGTGTAATCAGGCACAAGTTGTTTGTGGCAAGCTAGCTACACTGGGGAAGCTACCAGAAATTTATAATTATCTTTTGTATTCTCATATAGGGAATACTGAATCGTTTCTAATGTCTATGAATGTATGGAAAGATGATTTGTTCATGCACTAAAACTAATCTTATTTTGTGAACAGATTCGTTTGACAGAGTCACAACAAGCATCTATGGCTGGTGAAGGAACACTGAATCCTGAGCAAAGAGAAAAGCTGGCTAAATTGGATACATGGTGAAAGGAATTGAAGGACCTCGAGGAGAAAAGAATGGTGTTGAGGTCTTAAGAATTGGATTTGTCTACAATGTACATTATTTTTGATACTTGTTACATGTTTGATTATTCCTATTGGCATAAGTTTATGGCATTCACTTGTTTGGATTTGGTTTTCACCACACGAGTACAGCTAAATTATGTAATACTTTGTTCTGTTACAATTTCTATTGGATTTAATAACTTAGGTACAACTAAATTATGTAATACTCTATTCCTTTACAAGTTTCTTGCTCAACCTATATGGAATTTGAGGACTCCATCATTACTCTTTTCTTTAGCATTCTTTGCTTTTGAGTCCTACATCAGGACATGAAATGTGGTCAAAGTGCAACATCATCTACTATTGATATAATTTGTTCTGATTCTTAAAACAAAATCATCAACAAAGTTTGGCTGGTAGCCTAGTACTGCCATTTGTTCTACATTATGGCAGCTAGACCAGTAATGATCATTTGGAAGAAAAGGAACAGAGTGCTTGAAGGCATTTTTATGTTGACTTACACCTGTACATATATAATATAAGGATATAGGGAATACAATATACTTGTTTTGGTGTCTATGCCCCACTAATGAGTTCTAATAGGACCTGGTTCTAGCCTGAAGTGTTAGATATGTCTTGAACGAGGAGAACTTCCCTCTCCATAATATAATATTTGCAAGAGATTTTAAAAGTATAGAAACGAGAGAGATATAGTAGGTGGTCATTCCAGAGAAAGACTTCTTTAACCCAGTCCAAGCAAGAATCTTGTAATAAGTTTACAATATTCACAATCTAAGAATTTTAAGAATATAACTCCAGTCAAAGAAAACAGTGAACTACCTACTCACAAGCTCTTTAAAAAAACATGAGCTATGAGTTTGACTGCAAGTAAGTTCTTGACATTCTGCTTTCAATTTGGGTTTGACTGCATGTAAGTTCTTGACATTCTGCTTTCAATTCATACGTTTGCTGGTTTTTTCAGTCTTTCTAGTTTCAGTAGAGAGTCTTATCGGATATGCAACATCCTATTCTGATGTTTGTGTTTTTACTAATTGGAGGCTTTTGACAGAGCTATAAACAATATAAGAAAGGTTATAAACAATATAGGTTAAAATTCACATTGGCCACTTGTGAATTTTCAATTATCATGGTCTAGCTGGTCATGATTTTCCTCATAGCAATTCTATGTGTGTGAGTGAGCTAATGTACTAGGATTAAAAAAAACCAGGCTAGGCAGACTTGGTGAAAGCCTATTGCATCAGGCAATTGATCCCATCCAGACGATTTCTGCCATGGTGTAAAGAGCCTCCCTTCCCTTGACTTTGCAGCAACACCCTTATTTTGATCTTGGTGGCACTTCAGTTCAACCTCCAAACTTATGTCTTCGCCTAATACTTCAGTGGTTTGAGAAACATCGCCATCACCTTTATGTTCCTGTTTCTCAGTAGCATGTTGAATATCTAGTTCTGCTTCCACTGATTCACATTTAGTGTCTTCTTCCCCAGCTTGACTGACTTGAACAACACCGTCAAATTGTGAGTCATGTTCCTCATGATGACTATCTGTATCATATTTTTCTTCCATTTCAGACTGCTGGTCATCATCCCAGTTTTTTTCATGCTCCACATCTTTCCCTTTGTCATCCAGATCCATGCCAAGATCATCAGCATCTCTACCATCGGAATCACCATAATCAACATGTTCATCTTCCAGTTCTTCCCCTGTATCTTCTTTAACCCAAGTATGAAGCCCTGTTTCTCTGTATTCTCCTTCTTCAACTTGATGCTCATTTTCAGCCTGTTCAACAATCTCCTTTCCAGTATCTGAAATATTATCAGTATCCGAAACAAGTTCGTATTCATCATCATAACCATCAAACTCAGAGTCACCACCATAGGCAATTTCTGTGGCATCCTCTACAGATTGCTTGTCCAATCCAAGCTCGGGGCTTCTAGGATTTTCCCTACTGGTGTTAATATCCTCTACACAAGCATTAACAGCACAGATAGTCACAGCATTTGCATCATCAACAATGCTGTCCTCATTGATAGTTTTGATAAGTTGTTGATCCCTGGATGGAGAAGATGGGAAGTTTATTTACACAAGATCAGGATTTTCATTAGTTGTTTCAGGACCACTTGAGTTGCCCTCGTAACTAGTGCCATCAGTAGCTTCAAAATTATCTTTTGCAGGTTCTTTATCTTGCTTACAATCAGCAAAAGACTCAGTTTTATCAAACATATCTACATTGTCATCAATCGGAGTATTATCTAACTGACTGTCACTTTGCAAGCA
Source organism: Pseudotsuga menziesii (assembly GCA_001517045.1). Lineage (NCBI taxonomy): Eukaryota > Viridiplantae > Streptophyta > Pinopsida > Pinales > Pinaceae > Pseudotsuga > Pseudotsuga menziesii. The sequence continues at coordinate 382,192 of LPNX010240032.1, read as the reverse complement.
CTGGTCTGTTGCCAAAATACAATCTGAAGGTTTCTCTACAAAATGTCTATCATCTTGGGCATCAACACCAGAAACATTAATAACTGATTCACAAGCTCCTCCTGAAGGTGCTATGGAGAGGTTTAGTTCCCTTTCAGCAACTGATTCCTCTGATAGTGAAACACTCCGATACATATATGCAAGGTTCATCTCACACTGGTTGTGAATGGCATCGGGCCGAAGTCTGAGAGACGTATCAAGTTATGAATCCTTTCCAGAAGCTGAGCTTTCTGAGAAATTCAGTGCATTATTATCTTGGTCTGCCTGTAAAACCTTGCTTAGCATATCCTTCTCAGAATTTCCAGTATCATGCTTAGCTTCTGAAGCTAATATGTGTACCTGAATCCCATCCAAATGTTCTGAGTTCTTATTGTTTGCAGTGTTTGCAGGTAAAAATTCAGATTTAGAATCTGTATTTACAACTTCTAGTTGCTTTTCCCAAGAATCCATAGGGGTATTCAAGTCCCAATGGGACCTATCATCATTGAAATAGCCAGAATCCAACCTCAAAAGAATTCATTTCTCTTGTTTCTCTCCATCTTACTGTAAACCTGCAGCAGAGCACTCCCCAGCTACAGAAGACATTTTACTACAGCCAGTTGTCTCTAAATGAGTTCTAGATCCTGGAGCAATAGAGTTATAGCATAGGGCTAACTCCATTGATTCCTCTGTCTCCGTGCATGTAATGTTATCTGTTCTGCTCAAATTATTACAATCTGAAATACCCTTGATTACATGGATTTCATTCTCTGCAGTGAGTAACAGATCACTCTGTAGCACATGGTCTCGTCTCCTAAAATCTTCTTCCTGTTTCATAGTGTCCATGCATGAATAAAGCATTTGTGATTTATGACACTCAATTTGCCGTTTCCAAATTCCAATCAAAACTCGCCTGAAAAGGAGGGTAGATTACTGGTGAAGGAACGACCATGCCCAATGGTAGGCTATAAAACATTCCAGACTATGGGAACACAGTAATAAGAAATAATAGAAGTGATTTTCTTTGCATAAAAGGGAATTTTTCTGTTCGAATTCGAAAATTTTAATTTAGTTGCTTCAGTGTTGGTACGCTGCTGCCTAGATCCACGCTTTTATAAAATGGATCTATTTATCAATTTGATTCAGAAAAGAAGTCTATTTATCAGTTGGATTCAGATGTATTCACAGGACTTGAGCCTTTTGATCTTCATTGGAAAAAACCGTATGCCTCTTCTGTAAAACGCAACTGTCTTGTTATAATGTAAGCGTCTGATTTGATTTTTGTTAAAAATGTTTTGCCTTCCACATTGAAACTACTTAGATATATGAATATATGTAGGTGAATTTTTTTTTTAAACTCTAACAGACGTCGCTTAACCGACGCTTCTGTAGGTAATTTTTTTTTTTAAAATGCTAAGAGACGTCGCTTAACCGACGCTTACTATTTATATTCGTCGCTTAACCGGTGGTTTCTAATGTCACATAACCGACGCTTCGTTGTTATCTCCGTCGCTTAACCGACGGTATACCATGTCGCTTAACCGACGCCTGTGTTTTATCTCCGTCGCTTCACCGACGGTTTTCCATGTCGCTTAACCGACGCCGTATATTTAAGCGACGGTAGCTAAGGTGTCGCTTAACTGACGGTTTAATCCAATGTCGGATAACCGACGATAGGACACCGATGCTTAAAAAAAATCATAGTGTCGTACATGTGACAGGGAAGTGTCGAAAATCCGACAATACGGCCGTCGGATTTTTGGTGTAGTAGTGCCATGAGGAAATTTTTGCATTTTCTATGGAGGTGAATAATACTAACCCTATGGATACTTCAAATTATTACAATTTTTCACTTACTGATTATTTGGGTGAGTTGGTTCTTTCTCCTACATCCTACACTTCTAAATTTTGTAGCAGTCATCCTAATGAAGTAGGGGTGAAAGGTTTCTTTTTGATGGTGCCACATGAAGAGCATGGAAATTCTATTTCTCCTTTTGATGATGGAATTATTATAGAACCATATTATTTAAATTTGCAGCTGCATCCTTTTTTACATTATTATTATACACATCTACATGGGTGCACCTATGATGTTCATTTGAGTCACTTGAAGACTCATGGTTTTTCTTGCTCAACACTTGGTTCATTTGATGTTGGAGGAACTTCATCCAACACTTGGGTGAAAAGGGATATGATTGAGGAAAATTATTATTGGAAGCAACATCCTCTGTTATTTCATGATGATATACATATTCATGGGTGTATTGATGAGACTTCTTTGAGACACTTGAAGTCTTTGTGTTTTATTTGCTCCTTATTTGGTTCATATTTTGGTGGAGGTTATTCTTTCATTTTTTGGATGAAAGAAAAAATGGCTGATTGTTATTTTGATGCATATTACATTATTTGGGAGCATAATTATAGGACATGGGATCCTCACCTATGTCATTGGAGCAGATTTTATTGGTCACTTGAAGCTTGTATGCACTTGGCAAATGGTAGTCTACTCATTGGGAGGTATAAGCACTTTCATGATTTCTTGGTGAGGCACTTCCTTGATGTACATTATTATTATTTTGTTATATACTTTGATGATATATATTATGCAATCATGATGTTTGGAAGAATGCATACAAGAAAATGGGATCCAGGAATTCTCTTTCCAAATGGTATGGGTTGGAGAGCACTCTTAATTGTTGGAGTGCAATACAAGCAATGGGACCCTGGGATAGTTTTAGTCCCATTGATTTCAAATTCTTTGGGAAACAAGCAGTATGGGAGATGGATTCCCCATTTAATAAGGTGATATTAATTAGAGTAGTGCATCAGGAAGCATGGTGGTTCCTCTCTGAAATCTTCATGGAATCTCAAAGACTCAAGGTGGGCAGCTTAGTGGCAACTTCAAAGAATCATACAGAAAGCAGGCTATTCAACAACCATGTTTGAAATTGCTTGAGGAAAAGCAATATTGGGAAGGAAGGATTTGTAATGTCCCAAATTTGGCATTGGGTCAAAATGGCCAAATCAAATTTTCCATATTCATGAAATTTGTCAAATGGATGCTAAAAGTCAAATAATTGCCAAGGAGGAAAATCACTAGTTTCCTAGTTTGGGGGTGGAAGCTTTGAGATTTGGAATAAGAGGGATAATAAATGATGTTTATAAATTATAAGGGAATAAATATTTAATAATTTATCTTATTAAATAAATACAAGATAAAATGGAAGTGGCAATAGAGCATGAAGACACATGGAGACTATGGGGCCCACACTAGCTAGAATTCCTATGTTAAATGGTATATTTCTCTTGCAAATTTGAATATATGGGAAGCCTAATGTTTTGGGATGGATTATGAGGTTAATATACTTGTCAATATACTTCATAGGTTGAATTTGGGATGAATTGTAACTTACATGGGAGAGGAAGTGCCAAATGGGAGTTTCATGGACACTTGGCTAGATTCCCCTTACATTTATGACAGCTATGACACCAATGATGGATATTCTATGACAGTTATGAACCAAGTCAGATATGAAGGCTGAAATAATAACATAATGAAATTTTATGCCTGAATAGAGCATCTTGGAGGTCTAAATTGGGAGTTGGAGAAGGCCAAGAGGCTCATACTCAAATTTGGGAGAAGAGGGAAGGTGAAGAGAGAGGCCACATGGCATAGCATGAGAAACCACACCAATTCGACTTGGATTTGGTTTATGTATGGATTTGGAACCTTATAATACCAGTAATTTTTATAAAATACAGGGATCATCCATGAGAAGAAGCTTTTTCTCATTTGTGAATTGTGAGAGCTAGTGGATAACTAGTTTTCTTGCTTAAGGCAATTTTGAGGGTGAAAGATTCCCATACTAGTTGGTGTTTGGAAAGGACACTAAGGTATTTCATGAAGCTTTAATGGAGTCTTATTTTCAGGTGTAAGCTAAATTAAATCATGTGGATTCTTTGATTGCAGCACTCTCTCTCAACTATTTCCAGTTTTCACACCATATTCATGCCAATGGAGGGATTGCGCTTTGGGTGAGATATTGATCTCTTTTGGGAAGATTATAATGCCCATTATATTATATTATGATGTATATACTATTTATTTCACATTCAGAAGACTCTCATGTCAAAATAACCAAAATAATTCATGTAAAAATGTTGAACAATGAAGAAATAGTGTCATTTCCCCACTATCTTGTTGTGAACCATTGTAATGCCGATGATTTAGAATTGGGAGAGCCTTTAATTATCCATTTATGATTGTAATAAGTTAAATTTTCTCTTTTATTCATTCTAAGAAAGTTTCAAGTCGAAATTCCCAAGGGTTGTATGTCAAAATGACTTTTGATGAGCAAACAATGACCATTTCCACTCTATTTTGATATATGCCATGGTAATGCTTATTATTTCGAATGGAGGAATTTATATATGACAAATGTATGATGTTTGGAATTTAATTAATGTTTATTTCAAGTCTCATGTTCTTTAATTAAGCATTGGAATCCATTTTACTCATTTTTATTGCATTGAGAGAAGAATTGGTGCATTTTCCCCAAGGGTCAAAATTGTGTCTTGGGAGTTGTTTTGGAAAGAGTCATAAAAGAATGTAAAAAATGAAACATGATGCATATGAGACTTTTAAAGGGTCCCTTACACATACCCATCCGTTTTTCATAAATTCAAGTGACTTTGGGATCATTTGTGAAGCCATTTTCGAGAATTACCTAGGGGGAATTGGAGCCCCAATTTGCTAGTAAAGACTCCTACTTTGAACAGAACATTAAAAAAGTTTGAAAAAGTAATTGGGGGGTAAAAAAACATACATTAGCATTAAATTTAATTTATATTATCATTCATGTATCTTCAGAGAAAATTTGGAAGCATTTGGGTCAATTTGGAGGTCTAGACATCAAAACTAGTCAAGAGCAAAAATTGTGAAAAAAATGGAAAATTGGGCATTTTAATAAAATTCCAAAAAATGGGAGATTACAGTTGAATCCAACTTTAGGATTAATTCCAATAAATATATTCCATCATTTCATTTCTCCTACACAAATCAAAGTTGAAGCCACCTTTAAGAGGAATTCCAATCACAATATTCCATCATTTCATTTCTCCTACACAAATCAAAGTTGAAACCACCTTTAGCATGAAGTCCAATCGAAATATTCACCAAGGAACATAAGCCATGTAAAAACAAAAAAAATTCCCACCATTAAAATAGTACATTTATAACACACATGAATCTTGTGAAAAGATTAATGATACTAAAAAACATACAAGATTTCAAACTTGTAAAATGCAGACTTAGTATACTCTATGAAAGCTTTACCTTTCCTTCTATTGTTACAAAAATCCAAATCTATCTACTCCACTCCAATCCCATTTCTTGACCATTCTTAAATGTAAACTAAATTTAATATAACTGTTCAAACAAATACCAAATAATATAAAATGACCAAGATAAGAAGGACAAAAACAACATAAACAAATGAAGATATGATTATCGATTGTGAAAGTGGAATTGACCTTGAAAATGATGTCTACAATGACCATTCCCATCTTGCGGAACGAAGGAGGTTGAACACCTTTCTTTGTGATTATTTCATTTCTCCTACACAAATCAAAGTTGAATCCACCTTTAGGACCAAGTCCAATTGCAATATTCACCAAGGAACCTAAGCCATGTAAAAATAATAATGACCCGCCATTAAAATAGTAAATTAATAGCACACATGAATCTTGTGAAAATTTTAATGATACTAAAAAACATACAAGATTTCAAACTTGTAAAATGCATACTTAGTATACTCTGTATGTTTCAAAAATAAAAAGGGCCTTTTATGGAAATAGACGCTTTTCAACCTTTGCATTGTGACAAAGGGGAAAGAGAAATTTGTCACTTGGACTTTACTTTATTTGGTCTTGTGGTGGCGACATGAAAATGGTGCAAAACAAATTCAAACTTGGAAAATGTAGTTTGAGTATATCCCAAAGAGATGCATAAATCAAAGCGATTTCGTTGCAGATTGACAGTAGAAAGTATCGGTTACTTGAATATTCATATAAATGTGAAAAGCAAAAGCATCGTAGTAGCAAACTCGGTAAACTGAAAATTATGGCAAGATATTCGAGATTGTTATAAGCTAAGCTGCAATTAAGAAGTAGCCCATGTCTGAAAAAAAATCACAAGCTTTCTTGCATTAATGGAGAAACTATGCATTGATGAAGCATTGACGTAGAACATTTGTGTCAATGAAGGGACAACAGTTAATTTTTCTTCATCTACTCAAGTGACATTGAAACAAAACAACGACCATATTGACGCCACAAAATTTAAGCCTAAACCCTCAAAATCCCTCAAAATGAAACTTTCCCAAAAAACCTCGGCCTCAGACCTTGGGAAAGGCTATACCCAATTCAAAGAAATGAACTGCAATGGAGAACACTACCAAAACAATTTGTCTTGTCAATCTAGACATGCACCCAAAAATTGAAATTGACCACCACACGTGCATGAAAAAAACAGACAGGACATAAGCATATCTATCCATTAATGTGCACGACTAACCATTCAGGGACACAGATAAAACTCCATTCAAAACACACAAGTCAACTTTCAGAAAAACAATTGAGACACCTATTAATACTAAGCTTGATATATATCACTAAGCATGTCCATAAAAAACAATTAACATCACCACTTCCAAAACATGCAATCCACACTACCAAGGCACGTGTTATTTCACTCTAAATAATCACATATGCCGTGTTGACAACATATTCACCTCGATGCCACTCATTATATATAGAGTAATTGATGCAAAAAAAGTAATGCAACAACATCTATGGAAATGCATAAAACCCAAAACAAATGCAAATTAGATTTCTCCATATGGATTTAAAATGAAAGCTACGAATGCAAGTGTTGCCTACACACAATGCAAATTTAAAATTGCACATATTATTTGTAGTCATTTCTTTCTATGTATAAACTTTCTTTTCTATCTGTGGATTTCAAACCGAATGACCATTGTCACTTTTCATATCTATACTTTCATTTCTATATGTCTGAATGAATAAACCTCGTAAGGTTTATATTATTTGATTTTTTTTTGTTCATGCACTATTTGATTCCACAGGAAAGAATAACCATCACTTTATGGAGACTATGCTAACTGAACATGCTATTTCACTCTTGCTACATGGTTATATCTAGCTTTTCTTACTAGCACAAGTTCCACATTAAACCAATTGAACTCACTCAACTCATCAACTATTCAGTTCTGAATTTCTATCTTAGACGACCTTCACAAGCATGAGATATTACTTCCAATTATATATAATAGTCTTGTAGAAGATGGGAAACTAAAAGAATAAACTATAATCAAAGTCACCCATTGTACATGCAACGTTGTACATAATGTAACATTGATGTATCAAATGTTTTTGTCTCCCATTACTCTCTAACATACTTCTTCTTACTAGGACTATCACATTGCTTTCACTTGAGGTTTTCATAGTGGATGCACCGATTATTGGAGAACCTTCATCTTACCACTTAGGTGTAGCCTCTCCCTCACAGAGTAGTTCATATGTTCTAGAGAACAAATTGCTCCAAACTTGCACACCTTCGCTCATGAACCCTACCTCAATAAATGAAAACCCTTCCTTACCTGCATCAACTACCCCATTCACATCACTTGCCTCTTGCAGCAAATTTTGGAGCATTCAAGGTTGAGTTACTGCCAAGACAAACATTCATGAATATGGAAACCAACGAGGTTCTAGAAAAGTGTTCATATTTGACCTTGTTAATGCTTCACACGATGAAATACACATCTCTGCATTCAATGAATTGGCACTCTCTTTGTACGACCAAATACAAATAGGAGTAGTGTACATAGTATCAAATGGCATAGTTAAAGAATCCAATCCAATTTTCAACCATTTGAAAAGCCATCATGATATTTTCCTAGGCCCCTTCTCAACCATCCAACCATTCTTAGATGAATACCCCTTAATACCTTTACATTTTTTTAACTTTAAAACTATTCAGGGCATCCAAACTATACCTGTCAATTCCATGCTTGACATTCTTGGACTTGTAATTTTAGTTTCTCCTGCATCAAACATATAGAAACAAGATGGTGTAGAAACTATATGACACACCATTGGATTCCACGACATGTGAGGCTATAGCATTGACATAACACTTTAGGGAGATCATTTCCAAATTAAAGAAACCGATCTTGCTAACCTTCGGGGGTTAGATACTCCTCCAACTTTAGAAATCAAAGGTGGTTGTGTTACATAATTTAATGGAAAAATGGTTGGGACTATCTCGAACACTACTCTTTTTATAAACCAAAATATTGATGAAACTTCCCTTATCCAAATATGGTTTCATGAAAATGGATTTCGTTCAGCATCACCATCTTTGCAGAGTCAAAACTTTAATGCCTCTCATTCCACTCCTCGTAAAAGCATTACCATCAATGAGTTACAAAATATTGAACCGTATGAAAAGGATATGTGATACTCTGTTGTTGAAACCATCACAAATGTTAACATGGATGACTTTCATTTCCTTGCATTCCCTCTTTTTGTTGATGGTATACAATGCATGAAACAAATTTCTCACAAAGTTGGAAACATTTGGCATTTTGGTAAATGTGATGGGGAGTTTCTTGAATGTGACTACCGATACATACTAAAGGTTGACTTGAAAGATATCATTGGACACCTTCATGGTGTCATATCTTTTGATGATGTTGCAAACCAACTCATGGGAATTTTTTGCGAAAGACCTGTGCCTCTTCTCAATTGAAGCAACATTAATTGTTGAAATAGCCTAGAATAACTGCAACAAACAATTTATTATTACTCTTTCAGTTAAAACAGAGACCTTCAGTGGAATTGCACACCTAAATGTTGTAATTGTGATGGTTGAAAACATTTAATCAGAAAATTCACCTGGACATCCAAACACATAAGTTGCTTTGACTTGATACTTAAGAATTCATTATTGTCTGTAATGAGTTGCCTCAATTCTTAAATTTGTCCTTACTTCATGCTTCAACATAGCAGGGTTTTTTTGAATCCATTTATAGTTTTCAATTTTAGGAGTTCTATATTGTAGTCTCATAGTTCCACTATACAAGCTATCACTTAATATTTTGAACCTAAATTGTTGATGCAACCTATATGGTCTCGTTTGAATACATTACCAATTTGGTATTATGCTTATTCATAAAATAAACAACTTTGTTCTCTTCTTTCTTGGCACAACTTATCATTCTTCTGTACAAAACAATTATTACATTTATTTCTTTTTTTCATATATGCTTTGTCATACTAAAATTTGGTCTTCTATATTGTTTCTTCCTTACAGTTATCAAACTAGAACTCGGATACCATCAATATCTACCGGAGGAGCTGCGATGAAAGCAATAATGAATACATAGGTTGCATTTAATAGGGTAGGGATCATCAAGACACCAAACCATCCAATGTAAAGACGATTTTCGGTGCTAGTAATCCAGTCGCAGAAGTGACCCCATAAATTTGCGCTTTCGCGTCTTTCTATAATTGCGGCCATGGTTAGAACTTCATTTATAAAATCATCAGAGGCTCCCAAGCATAAGGCTGAAAAATATATTTACTCCATTTATGTTATTTTAATGTATGATGGATGGTTCCAAAAATGCAATCACTTAACATATGCTTTATATCTTATGTTTTATATCCACATGCTTTTCACTTAATACATATACAAAATGTGTCCCTGCCACCAATGAAAGATTCTAAGTGTTTAACAAGTTTATTCTTTTCTTGTAGGAATCATGTCAAACCATGACAATGAACAAGCCAATGCATGAAAAAGACTTGTATATGCACATAATAGAAATAAAAACAACAGGAAGAAGCATCTTATTTATAGAGCTGCTTGTCAAGATGTGGATATGTCTTTCTTGTTTTCTCTTGGAAAACCTTCCAACACACCATCCCTTCCATCCCCCATGCTAAATCCATCCAACACCCCCCTTGATGATGCACATCAACACTTTCGTAAAACAATGGACCAACTAGATGACATGAATGTCTGCTTGATTTGCATTAAATGTTACCCTGGCATTGTTAAAATTTCATATGCTAGACTAGATTCATTAGTGTTCAATTCAAAAATCATAGCAGCAGCATATCCAAAATCATTGATAGAAACACAATCATAGGATAGACAAAGTATTTATCCTAGGAAAACCTCAAGGGGAAGAAAACCCAACAAAACTTCCTCTACATAAGATGTATAAGAGATAACCCTAAAAACAAGTGTTCTCCTCCTTTTGTTCTGTCTGTCTCTCTCCTATGCGCTACTCAAGTGAGTGAGTCTATGTCCAAATAAGAATCACAACTCTTCTATTTATACACATTGAGCCAATTGACTTTTACCTTGATCAAGTCGGACCCACTAAACTGTTTGGCCCGACTTCACCTTCACCTAGGAAGACTCAAAACAATATACTATATTATTCATTAGGGTACTAATGGCCCAAATTATAATGGAGGATTTACCTCATGACTCTATGATGAAAAAATACAATAGTAACACCCCGTCAGAGGAATAATAACATCTCCCTTGGGTTGCGTCTATAAAATACATTTAGAATATCCTTTGAAGTTACAATATTCAACACTCCCCCTTAATGAGAAGGTTATTCTACTCACAACATGATCATATCCTATAGGAGAACATAGAGAAAATATTTTAACAGTACATCGAGGTAATACATCTATACATCATATGAAGTTTTCATAATCAATAACTGGAGCAGTTACTCTTCATCTTCTGCATCACACAATCACTCGATCCTTTTGCAGCAACGCTTCGAACTTTAAATCCTTCATAGAAGCACTTAGATCTTTTGATCCTTTGTAGTACTTTGATCCTTTGCAGTAGCACTTCGATCTCCTTGATCCTTTGCGGAAAAACTTCTATTTTATTGATCCTTTGTAGCAACACTTTGATCTTCTGCAATAGTCTTCTGATCTTCTCTATCCCTTGTAGTAGCACTTTGATCCTTTTGATACTTTTGCAACAACACTTCGATTCTTTCGATCCTTTGCAAAAACAATTTGATCCTTCTTGATCCTTTTTAGCCACAATTCTATCTACTTGATCCTTCACTACCGTACTTCGATTTACTTGATCCTTTTTTGCCACACTACCTGCAGTACACATGATCTATTTGCGGGATGATCAATCCCGATCACTTTAGGACATAATTCCAAGGACGATGCAATCCTCCATCACCATGATCCATTATATCGATCAGTTGAATCATCTAAAACTAAATGTAGATCTCAATCGCACCCAATGCTGGCCCTATTGTCCATGAGGACTCATCGTAGACCATCCATACCACTAAGTTTAGGACCACTTATCTACACTTACATGTAGGCATACTCTTCCAAGAAAGAGTATTGTCTGTAGATCAGATATCGACCGCATACAAAATGTCAACCCATCGTAGAAAGTACATACCACTGAGGTTAGGGCCACTCCCAAGTGAGTGTTATACTATGATGTCCATGAGGAATCATCATAGATAATCCATAACAAGAAGGTTAGGACCACTCCCAATCAAGTGTTATTCTATGGTATCTACATATGAAAGTAGGTATACTCTCCATACAAGAGTATTTCATGTAGAGCATATCTCGACTGTATACAAAATGTCAGTCCTGTCATCCATGAGGACTCATCGTAGAACATCCATACCAAAAATGTTAGGACCACTCTTGAATGAGTGTTATTCTACGGTATCCACAACTAAATGTGGGTACTCTCCATGCGAGAGTAGCATCTGAAGGGCCATCCTTAGCTACTAAGGACCACTCTCATGCATAGAGTGTTATAACTACCATCCTCAAGAGAGGATACTATTGTCCACAAGTAAATGTAAGACCTTTATCATCACTGTCATCCATCATTGATGTCAGTCTCAACATTACTCTCCATTTCAGGGGAATTTTTATATTATCAAACTACTTCCCCTTTGTCTGAGGAGGGTTCATGTCTTCGACCTATTCTTCCTTTTTTAGGAAAGTCCATAGCTTCGACTTGTTCCTCCTTTTCAAGGAAGGTCCATATCTTTCATCTTTGGTCCCATCATTGTTCCTCCTTGAGAGGAAAGTATTTTTGAACTACACCAATATTGTCATGGAAGTATTCAAACTTCACTCAAGATAGAGGCTTGGTCAGTACATCATCAGCTTGCTCATCGATACTCACATAATGGAGCTTGATAGATCCCTTTTGTACCATATCCCTTATATAGAAACGTCTGATTTCTATGTGCTTAAATTCGAACAACAGATTCTCTGTCATCGTTATACAACTCTGGTTTTCACAAAGAATTACTGTGGTTTCCAACCCCATGCCAAATAATCCTGACATTAGCTTCTGAAGCCATATCGATTCACAACAAGCAGAGCAAGTTGCAATGTAATATTCTTCAGTCGTATTGAGAGAAACATTGGACTATTTCTTACTAAACCATGAGATCATGGAAGATCCCCAAAAAAAAAATCCACTAGAGGTGATTTTCCTGTCTATGGCACTTCATTCCCAATATGAATCCATATATCCATACAATTTTTAGTCATGATCTCTCCCATAGTAAAGTGCCAAATATACCGTACCTTTTAGGTACCTCATCACATGCTTTGCAACTATCAGGTGAACTCGTCTAGGTTTAACTAGATACTAACTTAATTTGTTCACAACAAAGCATATACCTAGCCTTGTGTTCATAACATACATCAATGGCCCAATAATATGTCTGTATAGAGTCATATCCACTAACTCTGATGTCTCATTAGACAATAACTTCAAGCTGGTGTCCATGGGTGTGGCTATGGATTTACAATCCAACATATCAAATCTTTTCAATATTTCCACTGCATACTTTCCCTGATTCAGAAAGATACCTTTTGGGATATTCCACACTTCTAGCCCTAGGAAATAATGCAACAATCCAATAAATTTCATCTCGAATTATTTAGCCAGATTCTTCTTGCAATCCTTGATTTCTTTCTCATTTCCAGTCAGAAATAGATCATCCACATACAAAAATAGAATGACTGGTTCATCATCCACAATCTTCATGTAAATATTAAGATCAACTTTACTCTTGGTAAAGCCCATTCTAGTCAAGACGCACCACATAGAGGGAATATGACCTCACACAACAAAATGAATTAGTTTTAATGTATCTTTGGTCTTTGTTTCACTTTTAAGAAAGGGATTCTTAATGTGCTTTCCCTTTGCACATCCTTTGAAAGTTACCTCATGTTTGATCTTCAGATCTGATAACCCTTTTACCACCTTGCTCACATAGGGAAATGCTTTGTAGTTGATGTGAGAAAGTCTCCTATGCCACAGTTCACTTGAGATGGTAATCTCATGGAAAAGGGTTGTCTCTAGTGTCCTTTGATATTTTATAGTCTTCTTTATTATTCTCCAATGACCACATCATCTTGAAGTGTCTTTCCTTTCGACCACATTAGTACTTGTCAATCTATAACAACAACTCTATATCCTTTCTTATCTAGAGAAGATATGGAAAGTAGGTTCTTTTTCAAATCTGGTACATATAGTACTTCCTTCATCTTTATGGAAGTTCCAGAGTCAAGCTTGTAGCTTGATTCACCAATACCTTTGATGGGATATTGATAGTCATCTCCCAATGATACTTTTCGGGGAGAGTTCTTCTCTTCAAGTTTTGATATAGTTTGCTTTTTTCCTGTCATGTTCTTTGACGCACTAGTATCAATAAGGCAGGTGTCTTCTTCAGATGTTATAGATCTGGAGAGTGCATAGAATAACACATATTCTTCTACATCTTCACCTCTAGTTTTCTTTCAAGGCATTTCTTCTTCTACATCCTTATCTTCAGCTAGATGAGCATGATGTGTCTTGTAGTTGTTCTTATTCTTTGGTGATGGACATTCTCTAGCAAGATGTCCTGTCTTATGACAATTATAACATTGATAATTTGAGTAATCCTTCTTCTTCTTCTGAAATTTATTCTTTGAAGGATTATGATTACTCTTCTTGAAGTTTGATTGTTTTCTTCCTTTAGTATGGGTGGCTAGAGCCCAATCATCTTCTCTGAGGAGAGCTTCTCTATTGGCTACTCTAGCTTCTTCTTGTATGCAATCTTCCCATACTATGTCAAACTTCATGCTTTCTTTTCTGGTACACATATTCTGAATGAATGAGTCCCAAGGTCTAGTGAGATCATTGAGAGCAGTAATAACTAGTTCATGCTCATTAAGGGTGTCTCCAATAGCACTTAGTTGTTACCTAAATTGAGAGACCCTTGTGAAGTAATATTTAATAGAATCTCATTTTCTCATCTCGATGCCCTTCATTTGAGCTCTCAAATTCATCTTTCTATTGATGTTCCTTCATTCATACATTCTAGAAAGAGTAGCATACATTTGTTTAGGTGTCTTATTAGATGACACTTGTGGGATCAAGTGATCCTTAATAGAGTCAGCAATGATCCTCATTGCCTTAATTAGGTCTTGTTCATACTTCTCCTTATATTCATCTTCTTTAGGTTATGTGATCTCATCCTTGATGTACTTCTAATGGCCATTCTCTTTCAGAATGAGACCAATCCTATACTTCCAAGCTAGGAAGTTGTCTATGCCTTCCAATTTGTCCTCAAGCTTAGTGGTTGGGGCCATCTTGTCTAGTAGGTCACTAAAAAATAAAATTTATCAAAATAGGAGGTTTCCCTTACCAGTAGATGCTCTTGACTGAGGTGAGTTCATTGTTCCAACTTATTTATGGAGATCCCACATCTTCACCCTTCAAATCCTACTTACGAGGTTGCAACACTACAGAATTTATTGTTCCATTTCACTGCAGTTTTTTGGTTCACTTCCAAACTAGGGTTTGGATTTCCTAGAGATTCAACCACCCAAAAATATATATCTTGGGCTCAATATATGCTCTGCAGGGAGGCACAAATTTCTATGCAAGAAGGTCTTCCAAATTCCAAAATTGCAAAAGCCCTAATTTCTTTCGAAGAGGAGAGAGAGGGAGTCTCACCTTGTGAAAATTGTCCTATTCAGGTTATCTTTTATACCATGTTAATATTTCATATGTAATAATAGATTCATTAGTGTTCAAATAAAAAATCATAGCAGCAACATATCTAGAATAATTGATAGAAACACAATCACAAGATAAACATAACATTTATCTTGGGAAACCCTCAAGGGGAAGAAAACCCAACAAACCTTCCTCTGTATAAGATGCATAAGAGATAACCCCAAAAACAAGTGTTCTCCTCCTTTTGTTCTGTCTCTCTCTCTCTCCTATGCACTAGTCAAGTGACTGAGTCTGTGTGCAAATAAGAATCACAACTCCTCTATTTATACACATTGAGCCAATTGACTTTTACCCTAATCAAGTTGGCCCCACTAAATTGTCTGGGCTGACTTCACCTAGGAAGACTCAAAACAATATATTATATTATTCATTATGGTACTAATGACCCAAATTAAAATGGAGGCTTTACCTCATGACTCTATGATGACCAAATACAATAGTAACACCCCGCGAAAGGAATAATAACATCTCCCTTGGGTTACATCAGTAAAATACATTTAGAATATCCTTTAAAGTTACAATATTCAACAGGAATTGCAACGAAAAAAGTTCCATGGTGCATACAGATGTTCTTGTTGTATTGCAGAAAGAAAATGCCATCACTTTTCATTGGAAAACAATATGGACCCGGGCATCCAACACCTGTCCTTGCAGTACTTACACAAGTTGAAGAAATTCTCATTAGTCATGCTAACCAAATCCTACAAGTCCCACATGCCCATGGTGGTCAATATAAGTATTTTGGCCATACTATTTGGATCCCCCAAGACATTTCCAATATTGCCACATCCCTACCTCATTTAATATCAGACCTTGACATCCTTATTGTTCACAAATTGCAACCCTACAAACAATCCATATGAACTCTTTGTTGGTCTAACACGTGTTCTTGCTGCTGTTGTAGAGGAAAGCTTCCTATGGATAGGTTTTAAGAGGCCATCAACGTACTGGGGTTGAAAGAGAGATGAAAATGGTTCTACAAGTATATATAAACAAGCTTAGATATTGGAATGGTTCATACCCTATCCAAACGAAGGTTGATCCCAGAAGACCTTCAATCCTCCTCTTGCTCATCTTGATCCAAGAGACCTGCAAAACAAGTTATACGTTCCTCAAAACAATATGACCACATATAAAGTAATGGTAATCAAAGTAATATGAAATCCTAATTTGATTAACATAAACATACGATCATAAACATAGATTCAATCACACATTGAACAATGATTTGGGAAGAAGAAGGACATCACATCTTTATTGATTATGAAAATAAGTACAAATATACCTTCTCTTCAAGTCAAGCACCTCACGGAACCTTGATCTAGTTCTGATGATTCTCTTCTCCAAATAACTCAGCCTCCAAGATCTGCAACACAAGGAGATAAATTCTAGGGAAAAGATGGGGGAAAGAGAGTCCCAATTCCTCCAACATAACAATGAAAAGATTACAGTCCCATATTATGGAACTCCCTACCTCTATTTATACCTTTCTGAAGATATAGGGTCAAAGTCAAATTAGTTACAACTGAAGGAGTCAGTTGCATAACCACCCAAACTACCCAAAATTCGACAAATATCGTTTTTTGACATCTATAGGAAAATAATGCAAGTTTCATTAACTACAGTCGCCTATTCAAGGGACATACGTGAATTGTAGTAACAATACTCGCATATGATCTGTGGGTTGCAATATAAACAATCACATATTTAGGGAATATAGGTATTATGTAGAAAAATTCGCATATAAAAAGTGGAATACATGGGTTTCCTTAAGGCAAATCACATATACATAAAAAAACATATTTTTAGGGGGCTTTTGTGCATTTTTAGAATTTGAAATATTCTGGAAATTTTTAGCTGGCTCAATTAAATTTCCAATGGTGTAGAAAACAGGTCAAATGAAGTTACATAACTCTGGATATGGTTCCTCCAATATAGGTTTTTGTTCAGTGAATTTCAGCGAATTTCATGAAGTGTCATCATGGAAGTGTTGACATGCAACATAATCATGGGAAAGTGGCCACAGAAATATATATGTCATTTTGGACTATAACAGATTCCCCCTAATGTATGAGGTTAGAGGGGAAGACGGTAGTCGGAATACATTATAAAGGAAACAACTGAGTATGAAGAGAGTAGAGAATCCAATATCAAAAGGCTCAAACAAAGGTACCCGAAATAGAGATAAATGTCAGACAAAACTGATCTATGGGACATACAAGTCCATATACAAAGTAACGTCATAAATATATGGGTAGATCCAAGATATGTATAACTGATGTAACTATCATGGTCGTTCAATATAAAAAAATGTGCCATATCAAATCTAAAGGAGTCATGGCCACAAATGAACAAGGTGAATCCATGCTCAACAATCGATCATATAAGCCACAATAATACAAGGTGGATCTATGTCTCAACAAAATGTCATATGAAGTGTGACAAGGTCTTTTGCAGCTCCGGCAATATAAAAAAATGATGATGCTACTGTCGTCCCTAGGTCTTCAATCCAAACCACCCAAAAAGGTACGAATCCTAACCATGTGAATAAAGGAGCTGAAGTCGAACATGGATGAAACCATTTGATTACTAGTCAATGATGACAATTGTTAACAAATGTGAGGGAAACCACCATTAATGAAAATGGTCCCTAAGGTACCGAGTACATTCTAACAAGTGTGAATACAAGGAATTGAATTTGAACACTTGAAGAATCCATCGAGTAGGAGACATTAAGATATTCCCAGTACTCAATAGTGAGGGAAATTGCCACTGATGAATGAAATCCCCAAGGTACTATCATAAACTCTAAATCTCATTCCCAGAGCAAGATGTGTTGCAATAGATAGGAAGAGATCCATTGGGAGGAATGCATTAAGGCATCCTCCGTCATCCAACATGAGGTAATTCAAAGACTAATTGGATTTGGAATTGGTACAAAATTTCACGACAAGGATCGCCGAAGACATGATGTAATGAATTGATACTAGGGAATGACTGAAACAAAAGGTCAAGGAAACTGTAGAATGGCTGGCAAACATTTATCCTTGAATAGTGCAAACGACACAAAAGTGACTTAGGAATCTTTTGACATAAAAGGGACCAAAAACACAAATCTGCAATGTAGGAGACATTTACAGATTCCCCATATAATTGGAAAAGAGACCAACCGGAGGAGGAAAAACTCTAAATCGAGATAAGGTCAAAAAATAAGACCCAACTATTGATAGAATAAAAAATGGTGCTTTGTTTAAGGAAACAAGACTTGCTTCCATGATGTAAAATACATGTGAATGAAATTCCATTCTCCCTTTCTTGTAAAGGTTTAACGAGTCCAAGCAAGCAAACTCGCGACTTCTTCATTTTTGGCAAGCTCAAAGAAGAGACAAAATAATGCTTGATAAAGAACTGATTCGTGGAATTTATGAGACTGAATTAGTGAATGCTCGATGACGTTTTCATAGTTTAGAGAGTATGAAAACTCCAAAGAAGACTCTAGGGGGGTTCTTTTTTGTAAAGTTAGTCTCCTAAGTCCAAAATAGTGAAAAACAATACAGAGGATAACTTTCTTAGCCTAGGTGAACTAAGGTATTCCTTTTTTGTAGTTAGTTGGCAAGGTTCGAAAAAGGGGTAAACTATCACCATACTGACGCACCTTCAGAAGAGGCATGTAGGCTGAGTTTAATGAGTGTGAAGGAAGGCAAGATCACCCAGGAATATCCTTTTGATTACAAGAAATGGGGCTTACAACAATAAACTTGATTCTTTGTTCTTTAGGTTTTAGCGAGCATGAAAAATACATAAATTTTGCTCAGAATATTTTTCATGTTTAGGTCTAGAGCACGAAAAAGAAAAAACTAAGCTAGAAAAGGTTATTTTTCCATAATTTTAGTCCTTCAGGTCTGGAAAAGAGATAAACCTATGCCTGAAGATACTCTTCTCGATTCCGCAGAAAAGAGAGTATTCCTTTTTCCTAAGTAATCCATAAGGCCAAAAAAAGGGTTAAAATTATACCTATGTAGATGTTTGTTCAATTTACCTTAACGAGTCTGAACAAACAAGTTAACTTGACAATCTAGTGAATTTTAAGAATTCAAACCAGAGCTTAAAGATAACTCCATATATTTCTTGTGAAGTTTTAACAAGTCTAAAAAAGTCAACTCGTGGCCTCCTTGCTATTTTTAACAAGCCCAAAGGAGAGAAGAAAGAATGCTCTAAATTTGAGGAGACGATGGTCATAGGAAGGAGAAAATAGTTCCAAGTGCAAGGAGAAAACCTATGCATAATGCAAGGAAAGCAAGCAACATAAGGACACTCGAGAAATGTCTCCTCAAGGAAAAAGGTGTCAAGTTGCAAATAAAAATTGGTACAAGGCTGGGCGATGATGAGAGCAGAGATGAGGGCTTATACAATGAGCTAAAAGTGTGGAAACCAACATCATGCTCATAAGCACGAGTAGGGTACATGCAAATGAAGTTACAACTTTAACAACAAGGTGAGGCCAGTAAACAATTGTGAATACAACTACAAATCCCATCTATAAGAGAAAATGAAATTAGAATCACATTCAAAAGAAAAGATCCGATGCATGTCACTTTGGCAGAAACACATGTGACTTTGCTATCTTCTACAAAATTTGTAGTCAAGGAAGAATAAATGAAAGAGGACTCTATTGTGCTAGGGCCTGAGGGTTTACAATCAATAAAATCAACCTTAGAAGAAAAGAAAATATCAACAAAGGAGATAGAGTCTGCAGGAACAAACTCAGAATCATAGGAGTTGAAAAATTCATAAGAAAAATCAAACTCATCAGGATCACTGACTTGCTGTTCGAAGAGAGAGTCCAAAGAATAAAAAATACCAACATAAGGAGATCGATCAATGGAAAGATTAGACTTATGAATAAAATTAGGGTTATACCTAGTCATGACTGAACTGACATCCAAAATAAGGTCAAATTGTATCAAAGACTCTGGGAAGACTTATCCGAAGGAAGGATATCATCTGAGATAGGGCACATGTATAAAATTTCAAATGGATCAATAGAGTGGAGAGTAGGCTCCACAGTCTGTATAGGATGACTCACCTGGTCAAATATTGGGACCAAGTCTCAAGAAGGTAAGCGTGAAAACAAAGACTGCTTCTTAGTAGAAATTGAATGCAAAGGACATGAGGCCACATAGCTCACCCATGGCGGGGTAGTTTCTATAGAAACACTGTGAATAAATAAAGGAAAGACTTGGTCTCTAGTTGGGTTAGAAGAGGGATCAAGAAAATATAACTGATTGATAGTGACAATTTCTTCGCCATGATTAAAGTACATCGCACAAAATAATGTTGACACCACAGCTTGCATGGCATAGACACAATCATGCCCAAGGAGCATATTAAAGTCCCAGGGGTATTTTATCACCATGAAGTCAACTAAGATGGTTTTCCAACCCAAAGTAATAGG
The DNA here is from genome assembly GCA_001517045.1 of Pseudotsuga menziesii. Classification (NCBI taxonomy): domain Eukaryota; kingdom Viridiplantae; phylum Streptophyta; class Pinopsida; order Pinales; family Pinaceae; genus Pseudotsuga; species Pseudotsuga menziesii. The sequence continues at coordinate 361,526 of LPNX010240032.1, read as the reverse complement.
CGTTTGAGAAATCATTCCCAAGGTTGTGCTAGTTCTTCTATCAAAATCCAGTAATTGACTAGCAGTCAACACAAGGCTAGGATATCCCATGCCTCGCCAAGAATGAGTAGACAAGATACTAACTGAGGCTCCTTCATCAATAATAAAACAAGAAATCATGTATTGTCCAAATTTGACCTTTATCTGGAAAGGTGCATCAGAAATAAGGCACAGATCAACTAGGCTATCCCAATAAAAGGAAGCAATCTGAGAGCTTGGTGGGGGTTCATCCGAAGTGAGTTCAATGCCCCCTTTTTCAATAAGTTCTGAACTGGAAGTGAAGAAAATGTGACTAGAAGACACTTCACTCTTGAAAAGAATAGTGGGATTTATCGAAGATGGAATCGATTCAACCGCATTGTGAAAGTCACTCTCTGAAGGGAGAGTGGGATTGACCAAAGGTGACATTAGTTCAATCACACGAGGATCACTCTTCGAAAGAAGAGTGGGCTGAACCAAATACTGGGAAGGTTCGACCACTAGAACAACCAAAGGTTGAGTTGGTTGTTGAGGAGAATGAAATCCTTGAGTCTTGAATTGCACTCTTTGCAACTCTGCGATATCAGGGCACTAGTGAGTAAGATGATCTCCCTCGCATAGCTTACAAGGGAACTTAAGTTTTCACTTCGAACGACCAGTTTTCTCAACAGCGTCAACATGACTATCAGTGGCTGACTATTTTCTCTCAGCATGACCTACAGAGGCTAAGAGTTTTCACCCATCATGATCACCAGAGGCTGGGTGACTGAGTCCAACCTGACTAATAGAGGCTGGTTGTTGAAAAACTTCAGGATGTTAAAAAACGATATGACCATGAAACCAAACTCTTCATACCTATGCGATGGTAGGGCATAGATAAGTAAGGTGGTCTCCTTCACAAAGATTATAAGGAAAATTAGTCTTGTGTTTTGAACGGTTAGTCTTTTTAACAACGCCAACATGAGTCGCAGTGGTTGACTGTTTTCCCTCAACATGAACCACAAAGGCTAAGACACTGCCCCCAGCATGACCTGCATAGGATGAGAGATTGGGTCCAACATGACCTGTAGAGGTTGGACAGGTAGGATCAACATACTTTGCAGAAGTTGATTGTGTGCCACCAGCATGACCTTCAGAGGCTGGGTGGATGGATCCAACATGATCTACAGAGGTTGGATGGGAAGGTTCAACTTGACCCATAGAGGTTAAACGGGTGCCCTCAGCATGAAACATAGAGGCCGAGTGACTGGATCCAATGTGACCTGGAAGGTGAAACTAATGGTGTTTTGACTCAATGTTTAAACAATATGACTAAGAAAAGAGAAATGAAATGCAAAATTAAAAACTTTTCTCTGTCTTTTTCAAATAGAAAACACGGTGAAAGCCACAAAAGAACAATTTTATTTTTATTTTTTCAAGAATAATGACATGTAGTGAATTAAAGACAAAACCCTAATCTACATTCATATTAAACAACTATATGTTATTTTTCTTTTTCATTTATAAATGCAAAATAAAAACTACCTACAAACTAAATGTATGCGGATAACAAGAACAACCCAAAAGGAACTCTGCTACAACCACCAAACAGACTCTAGAATGCCCTAAAATCATTATAAACCATACTTGGAAGGAAGGTTTGCATAAGAGACAAGTCAACTACTTTGGCAAGGTGAAGTTAACCAATAAAAGAAGAAGGAACCAAAGACCAATAAGATTCTAAGTTTAGATAAAGATCACTAACAGAGGCTGACTAGAAACATAAGCCAAAAATGATGCCAAGCAAAGGGGGTTGGGAGATGAGGAAAGAGAAAAAAATAATGCTACAAAAAGACTTGAAACCTATATAAATAACACCCAAAATGGATGACACTAACTCCCTGTGTTCATGCACCTATAGAGGACCCCAAAAGACCTACCAAACAACCCTCAAACGACAGAAAAAACCACAAAAATGAGGAAAAAACGCTTGTTTTAGGGGCATACATGAGTTTCCCTACTGACATGTCATGTTCCATACATGGGTTGACAGTATAGGAGATTGCATGTACAAACAAGACACATAACTATGGAGTCTACAACTAGCGTATGGGTAGGAAAAGGCCCAAAAAAGGCCAAAAACTGCCTTAGGAAGGTAGGTGAGGTGTACTATCAGACAGAGAAGGTGTTCCTAAGTGGAAATAAGGACCTCAAAACTTGCAAAATATTGGAATAAATCCAGAGAAACCCCAAATAGACAAGGAAATCCCCAGCGGAGACTCCAGTTCTGTTGTAGAGGAAAATTTCCTATGGATAGGATTTAAGAGGCCATCAACGTATTGGGTTTTAAAGAGAGATGAAAATGGTTCTGCAAGTATAAATAACAAAGTTAAGATATTGGAATGGTTCATACCTTAGCCAAACGAAGGTTGATCCAAGCATCCCTTCAATCCTCCTTTTGCTCCTCTTGCTCCAAGAGACATGCAAAACAAGTTATACCTTCCTCAAACCAATATGACCACATAAAAAGTAATGATAATCAAAGTAATATGAAATCCTAATCTGATTAACATAAACAAAGATTCAATCACACATTGAAAAATGATTTGGGAAGAATAAGGAAATCACATCTTTATTAATCATGAAAAGAAGTACAAATATACCTTCTCTTCAAGTCAAGTACCTCACGAAACCTTGATATGGTTCTGTCGCTTCTCTCCTCCAAAGAACTTAGCCTCCAAGATCTGCAACACAAGGAGATAACTTCTAGGGAAAAGGTGGGGGAAAGAGAGTCCCAATTCCTCCAGCATAACAACGTAAATATTCCAGTCCCCTCTCATGGACCACCCTACCTCTATTTATACCTTTCTTAAGAGATAACGTCGAAGAAAAATTAGTTACAACTGGCAGATTTAGTTGCATAACCACCCAAACTACCCAAAATTCGAGAAACATATTTTTTTGACATCTACAGGAAAAATATGCAGGTTTCAGTGACAACAGTCGTGTATTCAAGGGACATACACGAGTTGCAATAACAATAATTGCGTATGACTCGTGGGTTGCAATGTAAATAGTCGCTAATTTAGGGAATACATGGGTATTATGTAAAATAAGCCATGTATAAAAAGTGGAATATACAGGTTTCCTTAAGGAAACTTGCGTATACACAAAAAAATCTCATTTTTAGGGTACTTTTGGGAATTTTCAGCATTTGGTGTCTTCGGGAAAGTTTTAGCTGACTCAAATACCATTAAAAAGGTGCAGAGAATAGGTCAAATGGATTTACAAAACGCCCGATATGGGTTCCCCAATATAGGTGTTTTTTCAATGAGTTTCATGAAGTGTCATCATGGAAGTGTCGTCATGGAAGTGTCGACATGCGAAGGAATCATGGGAAAGCGTTCACAGGCAGAGATGTGTCATTTTTGGCTATAATAGCTGATCTTGAATACAAAATGGAAAACAATCCACACTACAAGGATGTACGAGGCAACCCAATTGCATTAGCTTCTTTTCCTCTTGTTTCAATAGACATTTCACCTTTGATTCACCATGTTAATAGCAATAATACATTATCTCATTAGCAAAGCTTTCCCTCTACAGTGCAACCACCAAATTTATTTCAACCCTATGAATTAGAATCCTCATCTCTTATTTCAACACAAATAAATGCTAGAACTGAGGTTGAGGAAATTAGATGCTTCTTGCGCATACAAGATACCCCACTACTGGATTCCATTGATTTCCCCCCTATAGGCATATCCCCTATCAATGATTACAACACATATGGCCTTCTTTCCATGGCCTTTCCAACCTTATTCTCCACAGGTGCAACAATGCTTAAACAATGACACATTCATCAAGTTGAGATGCACAAATATGCACTTCACCTCATTCACTATCATGACAACATATTTAGGCAACATCCTCTCTTCCAGTACTACATATACAATCTAATAATGTTCCATTGAGTCAATCTAATTCTTTTGTTTTTGTCAAAATTAACCTTGAAGATACACTCCCTCCCACAAGTGACTTGAGCTCGTTAACTAATTGCAAGACATGCCTAATGAAAAAATCGGTGAAAGGGTCACACGATTTGGGTCTTCATTTTGTGGAACATGCTCGTATTGGAACAAAAGTATAGCTAAAATCACAAATATGATCAATCAACAAGGTACACCAATGTTTTTCTTCACCCTTAGTGCAACTGACATAAAATGGTCAGATTTGCATGCTCTAATTCTTGGTGAAATCCCTACCATTTTAGATCAACACCATAAATGGAAGATTCAAAACACCATATCAAATACACATATTACATCACAATACATGCACAATATATTTAAAATATTCCTTGAAGAGGTGCTTGAAAAAGGCGTTCATATAACTGATTCTTGGTGCAGGTGTTTTACTATCTCTTCCTTCTTATCCTTCTCTTCATATTTTTCACTTTATAAGATTGCTTTCTAATATATTCATTTTCCTCCCATGTAGATATGAATGGAAACATAGGATATACACACAAATTCATGGTTTTATTTGGTTGGAAAACGCACCAAATATGGACACCTTAGACTAGGAATATGTTCTTGCAGTTGGAATTGAAAAACACTTTTTTGACACATATGTTATATCTTGGAATCCTTGTAATGACCACTTGTCCACTTTTGGGTTACATCATTCTACCACAAATGATCCATGCAGTCTTGCATCACCATCCATATTTGCATCAAACTACTCAGTTGACTATTAAGAACTTGTAAATTGTGTTCAAAGGCACACCAGATGTTTAGAATCAACTTTCCTTCGCAAAAAAAAAATCTGTTCAATGTCACTATGGTTTTCCCTATGACCTACAAGCTACTTATTCCTTATACATTGATGCAAATGGACGTAAAACCTCAATCCTGGAAGAAATGATACCCTTATAAATATTCACAGCCTAACCATTATTTCAATATGGATGGCTAATGTTGACAGCCAACATGTTCTTTCTAGACATGTTGTCCTCAAATATATTTCAAAGTATGCATCAAAAGTAGAGCCAAGATTAGAAAGCTACCATGTTATTTTATCTCGCCTTGCACATGCTGCACCAAGTGACGACCCCGTTCTTCAACTAATCAAGTGATTTTTTGCACAAACAGTTGTAAAACGAGATATTAGTGCATAAGAGATGTGTCACATGATCCAAAAAATCCCTCTTGTGTTTTGCAGCCGTCATCCCCCCCCCCCTAAATGTGATCCAAAGTGTCTTCCACTGCGTTTGTAATGACACTACTAACACCCCTCCAACCCTCCCCTCCCTTCATATTTGCATACATTGAAATAACCCTTTCTCTTGATAATCTAACCCTGCTTGAAGCTGCTCGTTCTTGTTCTATTTCACCTAATAGGAAAAAAAATCCATGGAAACCAAAATTGTGTCATATGATTGTTAGAGTCTTTCCACAATTCACTTCCATTCCTCCCTTTGTGTTATGCAGAGAAAATTCCTGCGGCTTGGGGTGTACCACAATAGACTGAATGACACCAGAAATTAATCCTTTCCAATATGCAATAGAAATAAAGACATATAACACTAAGGGATATGAATCATACCTTATTTTGGACGGTTGATGTAGATCCCCGTTGAGCTTTTCCAATCATGCTTGTATTCCCAATTCGCTCTCAAAAACAACAAACAAGACAAGCATGCTATATATTCAAGTGTTAGGCCTACTCTAGCATATATAATCAATCATTTATAAGAAAATAAATACATCCATGGTTACAATATTCATATTTATGCATGTGTATTAGACAATAAATGGACATTTCTATTACTAAAAATAGAGATACAATCGTGACAACCTCTGCTGGCAATTCTTCAAACCCTAGAAACTGATTCCTCCACCACTTCAACCCTCCATCTCTCAATTGAAATCTTACAAAGAAAAGGAAATCTTGGCAAGAGTAGCACTATGTGCTCCAAAGGGACAAAGAGATGTAGGCTCAAGCATAACAAGTGAGGCAACAATGGACCATAGTTTCCTTGCTCTCAATTTTTCTCCTCCTTCAATGTATCCAAGAGGATCAATATATAGCACTCCAAATAGGAAATGGAGGGTTGAGTTCGAGCATTCTCAAGGCATATGGAAGGCCAAGAATCAAGATATTCAGGAATCTATGAGAAAAACTCGAAAATCTTTTGGCTTTATGCACATTTCTTAATGTACATGGGTTTTGGCTCAAAATAAACGTATACACGCGAGTATAGCTTTAAAAGTTATGTATAGGCATAAACATGTGTTTTTTTGGGATAATATTGGAACATCAAAGTATAATATGGGTAAAGGGGGTCAAAAGGGTCTGCAGAGGGACATGGAAGGCCATAAATATGTGATCAACCAAGTGTGGTAAAATCAACTATAACATATTCCCCCTAATGTGTGAGGTCAAAAGGGTAACATGATGGCCGAAATACATTATATCCATCAGTACAATAGAATGATCAATATCTGCATATGACTGCAAATATACATATAGTTGTCCTGGATACATAAGAGGACAATGGCCATGAATAGGCATGATACACAAATGTCGTGTGTGGTCATCGCCATGGACAATATATAATGAATCAAGATATCCATAATGGATGAATATATTTGATATACATTGGAATTTGATCACGAGAGTTGACATCTCATGAATACTAGCACAATCAGGGAGATCGCATATATGGAATGCCACCAATGTCAGAGGTCTTCTACACAAACTGTTACAAGTACATTTCCTACTATGTGAATAGATGTGTTGAGGTCGAACATAGTATTCCATCATCTAATTACCAGTCATTGATGTATACCGTTAATAGATGTGAGATATCCCACTGATAATGATAATGGGAATCAAGGTATAGAGTGCAATCTAAAAAGTGTGAATAGATGTGTTGAGGTTGAAAACTTGAAAGAATCCATCGATTAGGGGACATTGATGTATTCCCAAAATTTTTGATGGTGAGAGAACCTACCACTGATGTCTGTAAGTCTTAAGGAACTCAATTGGAATCTAGACTCCTATTCCAGAATAAATGATCTGAAGTCAATGGAATGTAATCTGATTGAAGGAGGGCATTAAGGAATCCCCCATCAACCAACATGAGGTACTCAACAATGCTTGATAATTTGGAAGAACTCAAACGATCAAGATGTGCATGAACCAGTAACTGTATTGGGAATGACGAACATGCAAATTCAAGATAACTGAGGAATGGTCGACTCAGGATTCAAATTGCTTCGAACAAGAGCATAAGGTGAATGGTGACTGAAGGTAGGTAGCATGTCCTGGATATGCAAACTGCAAAATCTCTATGACACAGGAGGCATCGACAGAGACTCCATCAGGACTAGAAGCATAACTAGTCAGTGGAGATAAACTCAGAGTAACGAGTACAGCTCCTAACGTACAACTAAAAACCCAACCAATGGATGTGATATACAGTGCTCTGTTCGAAGGCGAGACGACTCTATAATTCCCAAAGATAATAACATTTCCCGTCAGGATTTTTATGTTTTTATTTTTATTTTTTTGGACTTTTTCAAATGTTGAAAAGCTTGAAAAAGAATAAAAGATCTTTATAGTGTACAACTAGGAGAAGACGAGTCTCGTGAGAAAGAAAACTAGTTCCAAGCAGCAGAATATACCTATGCTCAATGCAAGGAAGCATGTGTAGGATAAGGACACTCAGGGGAAGGTCTCCTCTCGGTAAATGGTGATCAAGCTGCAAAGGATATGTAAAAGGATCTGCTTGTCTAAGATTGATACAAGCTCGGGCTACATGGATTATAACTCAGAAGCAAGGATCCGACGTAAGGCTCAATAAGGAAAGCAAAACTCATGAAATGCAATCACAATTTGATATACAAGGCAGTCCCTGTGGGGAAAGGCCAACATAAAATTCAAGAGGAGTATGAAGCTCTTTCTCAAGGACATGGCGGGACTATAAGGGACTCCCCAAACCTAAAGAAGAAATCTCAGCATCGGCACCAAATGCAAAACGAGATCTAACTAGGGTTCCCATGTATAGGAAAGCTCTACTACTCACATAATGTCACTTCTAGTAGCAGTATCAAGGTTCCATGACATCACGAAGTGGGTTCATACCTAAGGTCAAGATGAAATGGTTATTAGGCGATGCATAAATGCAAGTGGATGTGAAATCCTAACGTATATTCCAGTTTGACATTATACCTGTGATAGGCACGAACGAGTCAAAGTCTTGGTAAAAATTTGCTCAAAAAAGGTCCTTACATCAAATATTAGGCCAAACAATAAAATAATGTGAATAACGGTCCAAACTATATAAAAGTGGGTAAAAATTTCAATTTTTTTTCTATAGAATAGTGAAAAAAATATTTTTTCATACCATTTGGAATTTCATCGCACATAGTGTTTTCGAGCCAAAAATTTTAGAAACTGATTCTGGGAGCCACGATCTATGAAATCACAAACCGCTTGGATTAGGTAAATCCTCATGCCCTACTCATTTATTTCAATATTTTTATTTTTATTTTTCATGGTCATTTTTTTTATTTTATGGCATCCCCTAAAAGGATATTTCAGCCCACGCAGAAAATTAGCTGATTTCCATGTATAGGGATTGACATACGTGGAAAATCCTTCGATTCCTACATATGTACGCAACTGTTTGCAAAACAGTCGCGTATAAGGCCACGTTTGACAATTTTAATGGCAAATACTAATGCAATTATAAATTTCTTATGCAGGATGGTTATTGAGTGGAGTGAACATGATCATGAAGACGTTGACAGGGCTATGCAAGGCGATTTATTGGAACAACAAGCTTTGAGTGCTTGTGGTTTGTACAAATTCTTGCGTCTTGGTAGCTTGAGAGAAAAACCAAGACTACTCTAAATGTTGGTAGACTATTGGGATCCTGATATAGAGACATTCCAACTGGATGGGATGCCCCTCAGTCTAGAGGTTGAGGATATATAATTCATTATAGGACTCTCCTGTATATGGGAAGTGGTCAACCTACGAGCTCATGGATTAGGAGGTGGCCTCACTATATAGGAATACATTGCAGTCTACTACCTCCCTGATAAAGAAAAGGTTGGGAGTCAAATCCCAACGAACGTGATCCAAAACCTAGGGCTGAAGGCCACACTATTGGTACTTGGAAGGATTGTTGGAATGACATCCCTCCATTAAGAATCTAGACCATTGATGTACTATGCAGTGGAATGCATGAGTCCCACCATTTATGATTGGAGTACCTCACTGTTGGGAAACATGAAATAGTAGTTGACAGACTGCAAGATGGGAAGGGTAAGAAACTTCAGCTTCGCAAGCATATTGAGTACCTTTTTCTTTGAGCATGTATCGGGGCTAAGCCCAATAATGGAGATCACTCCTCACAGTGCTCAAAGATCCAGCTCAGTTGTGCTGGGAGAATGTGATGCCAAGATTAGGAGGGGGACGAGTGGCCAACCCCTACCCAACAGATTTATTCTTCTTGTGGCACAAGAAAATCATTGCCATATATGAATACCCCTATGAGGGGATAGAATTATGTGGAGACCCTGATATGCCCATCCAATTGAGATATGCATACAGAGACATAGGTAACAATCCTGACTCAATCTTGTTTTTGAATTATTAAATTGTTTTTGTGTTTTTTGTATATACAATGAAATAAAAAAGACATGTTTTTGTGTGATGACATATATTGATACCTGTTCATATATATGCCTATTTTGGTCCTAGATGGCCAAATGGTATCCCTTGTCATCATTGGAGGGGGAGGGGTGATGGCATCATAAGTGTGGATGCAGAGCGTACGCTCCAAAACATCCATACAAACTTTATTCGGCTAACACACAGAGTACCAATGGCATAAGTCGAGGACTTTCCTGAGGCCATGTAGCGACATGCAGTGGGAGTACCACATGCATGGGTTTGCTTATTCCGATGGCTAGCTATATCTATCATGTGTTATCATGATCAACACCTCCACAGGGTTAGAATCCTAGATGTACTTTTTGTTTTGTTGATCGTGTAGTACATTTTGGTGGCTCAGAAGCCCTATTTTTGCATTATGACATTATGTATTATGAAACCACATTTTGGAATCTATTTTAATGAAAAATACTTATAATGACTGGTTATTTATATTTACATGTGCAAATGTGTTTTGCATGCTTTAATGTCTATGCATTAAATGACAATCTAGTATGTAATTTGCATATGAATCAACAATTTGATTATAATTTATTGGAATATGAATGTATGTAATGTTCTCAAATTGTCATTCTAACAACCTTACTCTCAAGAATCTTCATAATAAATTCATATCTCTAATATGATACACACCATTTAACTGTAATACCACTAACTATTAATCAATGTGCAGCTCAAGAGACCAAATACCATGTGAAATGGCATCGCGCAATAACTCAATTATGACACTATACTCTGCAATATTGTTCGATGAAGGCCGTAGAAATACACCTCCTGTAGACAAAACCTAACCCATAGGAGTATGAATCACCCAAGCAGTTGAAGTTGAGTTTTGAGTGTGGCAGATGGTACCGTCAGTGAATCCTACATATACCAAAGCCTTTATCGACATATGCCACAACAAATGGAAGCAATTCAACCAACTTGATCACCACAAGGGAACCAAAACTAAACTATGCAACTATGCAATAATATACAAAGTAATAGCCCTGGCTGAGAATTACGCATAGTATTTTTTGAGATAGAGACCATTTCTAGGCTCTGCCAAGGCTGTCCCTTCATAATACACCATCTTGTAAGCACATTTCTCTAGTACCAGTTTAACCACATAAGGCCCACACCACATAGACTTGAACTTCCCCACCCCTAATGGTTCACTAGCTTGGTCCCACAAAAGGACCAAGTCACCTTCACTAAACTTCCTAGGACAGACAGACTTATCATACTAGTATTTAATTAGTACGATGCTTATTAACCTCAAGAGCTAATAAAGCATCCCGACGTTGCTAATCAAGTTTCTCTAAGTGGACCAGAGGTTATTCTAATGCAGAATTTTCTGGTAAAAGTTACACGACTAGCTTCAAAGAAGGGATTTCACATTCAATAGGTAAAATCGACTCCACCCCATGCACCAACTAATATGGGGAAAAATCGGTGGCAATCTTAAGAGGTTCGATATTATCACAAAGCAGGATATAACATGATATGCCAATTGGTCTTTCTTTGTGTGATGGTTCATTGGAGAATGGACTTAAGTGACTTCTTCACCTCTTCAATCTGTTCATTCACTTGAGGATAGTAAGAAGAATAATGCTCTTGATTATACCCTAACTTCAAAGACAAATCGACCTTCATCTTATTTTGAAAGTTCCTGCCATGGTCAGTGACAATATCCTTCAATATACCAAATCAGGTTATAATCGTATTGAATACAAAATGTGTGGATGTATCACCATCGTCTTTAATTGTGGGCATAGCCTTTTCCCATTTCATGAAATAATCAACAGTGACCATGATGTGATGATGCCCCCCAACCAAAGCTAGGTTGCAATCCATAAAATAACCCCCCCACTTAGTGAAGGGACCGACGATGATATTCAGATGTAAAGGGGACGGATGCGAGCTCATGTTTCATGCAAACACCTGGCAAGGGCAGAATCGATTGACCGCATTAACACAATACTTAAAGATGGATGACCAAAAATATCATGCTCTCATAATATTTCGAGCTATAGAAAGCTCAAATAAATGACTACCACATGCCCCTCCATGGAAATCATTCAACACAGACTTAGCCTCTTCATGGGTTAAGCACCGACACAAAATGGAATCAACCCCATGACGATACAAAGTGTCATCAATAATGAGGTAATTCTTCGCTACATGACGTAGTCGTCGACACTCATCTCGTGAGAGGTGAGAAGGAACCTTCATAGTTTGCAAATAAATGATAATGTCCCCATGCCGTGGGTCCGTAGTTGAAATGAGAAACATGTGCTCATCAACTAAAGAGTCCTCATGGACCTCTCCTTAATCCAAACTAGGAAAATTAGATATGATCTCAACAAAAATTAACGACTTCTTCGACTTTGCCGAAACAAACTCGAGGTCAAATTCTTGCAATATCACAATCCATTTATTATACTTCCTCCCTATCATCCTTCTGGTGAGGATGAATTGAAATGGATTAATGTGAACCACAACCAAAGTTTGGTGAAGAAGGATATAATGCCTCAGATGTTGGATTGCATGGACGGTATCTAGGGCTAGCTTCTCTAAACGAGTGTAACGAAGTTCCTCATTAATAAGGTTTCGGCTAAGATAATAGATGACATGCTCTTGGAGAACTCCATCCTCTTGAACCAATACCATACCAATCGTCTCTTGAGATGTGACCACATATATCAAAAAGTCACAGCTATAGTCAGGTGGACTAGGCATAGGGGCCGATGTCAAGGATTTCTTTAAAGCATCAAAAGGCTCCTGGGCTTGCTCATCCCAGATAAATGGCATGTATTTCTTCAATAAGCGCATGAAACGCTTAGTCAAATTGGAAAAACTAGACATGAATCTTCGCAATAAGTTTTCCATCCCTTGCAAACTTTGAAGATGTCTAATATTACGTGGGGGAGACAATTGGAGTATTGAATCAACCTTTAAAGGGTGGACTCTAAGTCCCTTCTTATAAATGATGAACCCTAGTAAGCGACCTACAGTCACGCAAAATACGCACTTATGGGTATTTAACCGAATTTGATAATGACGACATATTTCAAAAACCAAGCGAAGATGATCAGGATGACACACCCTCAAATGAGGGTGAGCAGCTAAGTCATCATCATAAAATTAAATTATGCTTTTAATATCGTGAAACGTGAAGGTCATAGCCCATTGAAAAGTAGCTCTGGTGTTTTTAAAGCCAAAGGATATTTTACGATATGCAAATGTACCCCAAAAAACAATTGAAAGTAGTTTTAGGTTGATCCTTGGGTTTAATCTGGATCTGAATATCCTGAAAATCCATCCATAAACGAGAAAACCTCTCTCCCCACACACTCATCAAAAATATGATCAATAAATGGTGTGGGGAAGTTATCCTTAGGACAAGCTCGATTCAAGTCTCTTAAATCAGTGCATACACGGATCGTTCCCTACTTCTTGTTAACATGAATAGGATTTGACACCCATTCAGTCAAGGGAATGGGATAGATGAAGCCAGACTTAAGAAACTTCTCTATCTCTGACTTAATAACGGGTTATTTCCTAGGATTCATTGCATTCAAATATTGTCAAGCATGTTTAACATTCAGATAGATTTTAATTTCATGTTCGACAATGCGAGGGTCAATTCCCAACATCTTGTCATATGACCAAGAGAAAACATCTCAAAATTATTTAAAGAGATTGGTGTATGTTTCAATCTCATCGAGGGAACAATCCGCCCCAATGTACACATTCTCAAACTTGCAAGGAGTTAGAGAAATGTTGATAGGTATAGTAGGTGACAAGTTGGCCATGTTCCCTTCAACATACTTACTAGGAGAGCCTAACGGGACCATGGTGTTATCACTCCAGGAAAATCCTCTAGGTTGTAGCTCAAGGATTCCTGGTAACTTAAATTGTTTTTTGGGTTTTTTCTGAATTGGATTAAGCCAGATAACCTATATAACCTCTCACTCTCAAGACATGCATGAAGCTCACTCAATAACAAGGCTTTTAGTTACAACTTGTTCAGTAGTTTTGACAAAAAGGTGTAGGGATGGAGAACTCACCAGGCTGGTAGACTTACACACATAACACATGCATATAAATGGCTAAATCCTACTGAGGATGGTGTTTATAAATAAAATATCACTAAATAACCAATAGGATGACAGCTATCGGCCCTTTAATAAATCTGAAAATTACCTAAATGCACATTCAGGCAATAAACACAGTAAAGAAAGAGATGGCTGAACAAATCACAACAAAAGAGCTTATACTTAGATTGAACCAGATGAGATGCTTGATAATGGAATAGGCTCATAAATCCCCAAAGTTGGACCTTTATTAATGAAATAATCATGGGCTTTATAGCCTTTTACAAAATTTATAGATCCTCAAAATCCGACCTGTTTACATAAAAATTAAATGAAATTCATAGTTTCTTCTCGATTAGGGCTTCAAACCCTTGCCAACAATTTGTTTATTCATTGTGAAGATCTAGTTCACCGGGCGATCTTTTAATGACTGAAGTGGTAGCTGATAACCACTACTACCGGTTTGTTGTGAAATTGCCGCCAACAGCCAGTGTATCAGCATTTAACTAAAGTGCCCCATCTCGTTCAATCCACCAGAAACCCCTTTTAACTTTGTTGCCACAGTCACCAATCAAAAGCTTTGTCTTTTGTTTCATCGGTGCCTCAAGTCAGAATGCTTGCCCCAGTTTCAGAGGTGAAACGAACTAGTTTTTTCGCTATCAGAAGCATATCGTCAAAGTTTTAATTGGACCTTTAGTATTCTTTCTTCTGCCATTTTGATGCTCCAAGTCTCTTTTTTGCCGTAGTATCGGCACTCCTTAGATCATCAGTGTCATGAAAGCTTCTTCATCGATGGTCAAAGGTTTCTTCTTTTATCACATCTGCTCTCCTAATCGTTGTTCTCCATGACTAACACATCGGTGGTCGGGAGCGATAATAACTACAGTATCGGAGTTGTTCATCTTCTTTCTTCCACCGTTGCGGCTTCCAATTTCACTATCTTGCCGACGGCTAGTGATTCCAAGTTTCGACACCGAAGTTTCATCTGCTTGCAGACCCCATATTTTATATTTCTTCCGCCGTTGCAGCTACTTAGAGGACTAATTCGTCGTCGGTTTTATGTTTTCAAGCTCTAGCGCGTAGTCTTTAGTTCCTCCGCTCGGCGATGTCTTTGTGTTATTTCAGAACCTGTAGTAAGTCTTTCATCCACCATTGCGGCTCCGCATTTAACTTTTTTTCCATCGATTAGTCTCTAGCCTTTCCGATGATGAAGTTTTCATCTACTCGCGGAAGCCTTAGTCTATTTTTCTTCCGCAGTTGTGGCTCCTCAGAGGACTAAATCACCGATGGTTTCTACATCGACGATCGGAAGTTGTTTCCTCTATCCCATCGGCACTCCAAGCCTGAATGTTTGCCATAGTTGTGGCTCCTTAATGGACTGTTGTGCCGACGATTTGTCTTTAGTCCTTTCGATCACCGACAATTTCCTCTTCTCGCGGAAGCCGTAGTCTGTAAGTCTTTCATCGTTTCGGTGTTGTGGTGGACTAACTCGCTGATGCTTTTAAAGTTTTTAAGTTCTGAATTGATTTCGTCGGTGATTGAAACTCAAAGCCTCTTACCATCGAGAATTTTAATCATTATTTTCTCTGCAGTTGCGGTGCCTTTGGGAACTAGCTCGCTGATAGTTAGTCCTTTCAAGTTTTGACGCCGATGAGTCTGTGTTGTTTTAGAACTTGTAGTAAGTCTTTATTCTACCGTTGCGGCTCCTTGGAGGACTAGCTCGCCGATGGTTAGTGTTCTCAAGTTCTGATTTCTGCTACTTGACCTCGGCAGTATTTAGTTCTTCATATCACCGACATTTCAGAACCTTTCAACCTCGTCCCACTACTACTTAGTCTTTAAAACCTCAGATTGTTGTTAAGAAATGCTCCGATGATGTAAAAAAGTTACAGCAATACGCCTATCTATTGAAGGGGTCTTCCACCTGCTATTTATCTTCCATCTTTTGATGTCTAATGAGATGTTCTGATCCTCGCCCAAGCCACCAAAACCACAACTTTGTGAAATTCGCATCAAAAAATAGAGGTATTCAAAACTGTTAGTGATATTCATATCCTTCATTGCATCATAAAAATTCATCATACTATCAAATATAAATTTATTTTATTTGGGAGATAACATCTAACTCCTACTCGGGGATGGGAACCTCCTTGTGAGGTCCCAAGAACCCCAGACCAAAATGCCTTTCCCTAAAAGCAACTAAGTAACTTAACACTATTCTCTATTGTTCCATTGGGCATGGAGTCTTATTCCGAAAGCGAAAACAACCTACAATCTACTAATTTACAATTATAATGCCTCAGATCCTCAAATAAAATAGAGTTTTAGGAACCACCCATTTACTGGGCCATCGAATACCTCTTCACCTTCCATATTCTGCAATTTGAAGGTGTTATTCTTATATACCTGGTCTATAACAAAAGGGCCAATCCATAAAGAGTCAAATTTTCCATGTTTCCCCTTGTCCTGTCTAACAACATCCCACTTGAGGACCCAGTCCCTAACCTGGAAGTTGTTTGCCTTTGCTCTTTTGTCAAATATGCCCTTTATCCTCTATTGATGAGCCTCTAATTTTCCTACAACTTGCTCCCTGATCTGCTGTAACTCCACCAAATTCATCATCCTTCTCATCATATCATTTGGTTCATCTTCCTCTTCCTGAAAGAACCTTGCCACTGGAAGGGTGAGCTGGAGAGGAAAGATGGCCTCAGTGCCATAAACTAACTTGAATGGAGAAGTCCCTATGGATCTTTTGTCTATTACCCTATCAGCCCATAAAGCAAACTTAAGTTTCAAATCCCAGCTTTTCTAATTTGTCTCTAGAAATTTCCTAGTGATCCGGACTAAGATTTTGTTGGATGACTCAGCTAGGCCATTGCCTTGTGGGTAATAGGATGTGGAGTGCACTAGTTGAATACCCATTGATTCACACAATTTAACCAATGCCCCATATTTAAAGGCTTGTGCATTATCGGTTACTAACCTTACCGGGCAACCAAACCTGCTGAGGATGTTCTCATATAAGAATCTCATGATGACTTGCTGAGTGGCATTTCTGGTGGGTATTGCTTCTATCCATTTGGTAAAGTAGTCAGGGGCCACTAAGATCCATTTATGCTGCCCACTGGAAGATGGATTTATTTCACCTATGAAATCCAGACCCCATGGCTAGAAAGGCCCATTCACTGTAACAGGCCTAAGGGGCAAGGATTTGAGCTACTACTTCCCTTCAAATCTTTGGCATTGGTCACAGGCCCTTACAAAAGTGCATACATCAGCAAAAAGGACTGGCCAATAGTACCCTGCTTTTAATATCTTGTGGGTTGTGTTTTTCCAGTAGTGGTGGCCTCCACATGTACTGGAATGAAAGTGATGCATAACCTGTTCTGCTTCCTCTTTATCTAGACACCTTAACAAAATCCCAGACTGATCCCTCCAATACAACAGTTTGTCAATTATGAAAAACTTAACAGATTTCAATTTAAGAGCTTGTGCTTGGTTAGGAGTAAGATTGGGATAAACTTCTAATTTTAGCAAAAATTAAATGATACCTGAGTACCACTCACATGAATATATGTTCTCAGCTACTGCTGGACTGTTATTCTGACCTTAATTTTCCTCTATTTCGGTTGCCACCATAGTCTGCACCTTTGCTAACTTGACGTATGTGAAATTCATTCCCAGCAGTTCACAGTTTTCTTTGGCCATGAGTTTGGCCAGACCTAATCCTTTTACCAACTTGGGGGGTTTCACCTCTACATCGAACTCAATGAGTTTCGTAATCCACTTAGCTCTCTTCCCATCAATGTCAAACTGAGTCAAAACATCCTTCACAGCCGCTGAAGGGACATACGCAATGAATTTTGCATGGAGAATGTAGATTCTGAAGTTCTTCAAATATTTTATGAGGGCATAAGCCTGCTTCTCAATTGGGTCATACTTTAACTTAGCATCTCTCAAGGTTCTGCTAAAGAAAGCAATTGGATGATCAAGACCTTCATCATTCTTTTGTAATAGTACAACTGCCACTGTGTCATAAGATGCAAAAGAGAAAATGTAAAAACTCTTGGTGTAGTCAAGACTAATCAGGGTTGGGGCCTCCATGATGGATTTCTTAATGCATTCAAAAGAGTTTCTTCCCTGGTCAGTCCACTTGATTTCTGCATCCTTTTTTAGCATGACTGTTATATGTTTTATTTGGAATGAATCTCTTAACAAAGTTTATCTTGCCTAAAAAGGACTGAATGTCTCTTTTTGACCTTGGTATTGATAGCTGTTGAACTGCCTCCACTCTTACTGGATCAATCTTTGCGCCTTCAGCTAAGACTATGTGGCCTAGGAGCTTTCCTTCATTGAGTGCAAACTGGGACTTCTTGGGGTTCAGTGATATTCCATACCTTCTGCACTTTAGAAATACCTTTCTCAAATGATGCAAGTGGTCATGATGGCTGTGAGAGTAAACTGCTAAGTCATCCAAATATATCAGCACATATTTATCTTTTAGCCCTGCAAAAGCTAGGTCCATAGCTCTCTGAAAAGTAGCCCCAACATTCATTAGCCCAAATGGAATTTTAGCATACATGAAGGTGCCCCAGGGGGTGGTAAAGGCAGTATTCTCTTGGTCGTCTAGGTGCATAGCCACTTGGTTGTATCCAGAGAATCCAACAAGGAAGGACATGACCCTGGCCCTCGAGACTCTTTGCAGCAGATGTTCCATCTTGGGAAGTGAATAATTGTCTTTTTTGGAACATTTGTTCAGGTTTCTAAAATCCACACACAACCTGATTTCTCCATTTTTCTTTCTTATCACTACTAGATTTGCAATCCACTGGGAATACCTAATGGGGATTATGATCTTGGCTTTGAGGATTTTGTGGATCTCTTTCTCAATCAATGGTAATAGAAGAGGGCTGATGGGTCTCAGCTTCTATTTGAAAGGAATTGTGTCCTTATCCAAAGGAATCTTGTGCTGGATGATGTTGGTGTCATACGTTTTTAGGTCACTATACTCCCATGCAAAGATATCAGCAAACTCTTTTACCAAGCTGCAATATTCTGAATTCTATTCAGCAGTCATCCCAGTGGATAGATTTATCAGTTTTGGATGGCTCTGGCTGCCTATGTTGTGCTCTTGGATAGCAGTATTTAGCTCCCTTTTAGCAGGCTTGAAAGGGACATCATTGTGATCAAACAGTTCTTCCAGTGGTACTAGACCTCGGGGTATGTGGTTGCTGGGCAATTGGATGATATTATGCTCAGTCACTTTATCTTTTATCTTGAGTTGCTTGGATTCCTCCAGGTTAAGGTTTTCCTGGTCTATGTGTATGTCAGAGAATTCATCCACTAACTAAAGGAATTTACTAAGCTCCCCATCATTTTCAAACACCCTCCAAAATTTTACATTCTCTGGCAGAGAGGGTTTGTATTTGAACTAAACATCATAGCTGAGCCTAGGGGGTAAAGGAGGAACAAACAGACTTGCAGAGACAGCTAGGGAATCAGCCAGGTGATTGAAATCTCTAGGAATATATGACAGTTCAAAAAACATAAATGAGTCTCTGAGTTTCCATACCTCGTCTCTGTAGGCCTTCAGTCTGATATTTTTTTATCTGAAAAGTTTTGTTGACTTACTGTATGATGAGGTCTGCATCCCCAAAAATCTTCATGCACATAATCCCCATCTCCTTGGCCGCTTTAACTCCCGGCAGCAAGGCTTCATATTCTGCTACGTTGTTCGTGGTTTTGAAATCGAGCTTATGTGATAGGTGAATGTTCTCCTTATATGGGGAGATCAACATGATCCCTGTGCCTGCTGATTTTTGAGCGATTGCCCCATCGAAATGCATGGTCCAGATCGTTGTTGTGACTTCTTCATGCTGCAGACGGGTGGGATCGATGAGCTGAACTAATGTCTACTGATTATCATCTATTTGCAAGATGCAAGATCCAAAATCGGTGTCCATAGCGTAGATGGGGTGATTTATTGAGCGACTCTCCTTGCTTATAATGTATGCTAGCTGATTTTCCCTGTACATTCTCTTAGTTTCTCCTCCGAACATGGGAATGGTGGCGTATGTGAGATCCATATGAAGGGTGCCACCCAATCTTTTGCTCCATGAATGGGATAGCAAAAGGCCAAATTTTGGAGGAATATCGGCCACTACGATGTCCATCATTACACTTTTGGAAGGCAACTGAGTTAAGTTTACAGCAAGGTCTTTGATGAGGCCCAAGCACTTGACCTTCCTGGAGTCAAAGGAGAATAAACCATGGTAGGGCTTGGTAATGCTGAGGCCGATCTCATCCATCATATCCTTTGGCATTAAGTTATGAGAGGCTCCTGAATCCAGCAAACAGTTATGGAGGATTTTATCATGGATGTTCAAGGATATATAGAATATTGGGCAAGATTCCTTTAGGTATTCAATCACGGGCCCCAGGGTTACAATAGGCTTGTCATCTTGTAGGTTCACAAATTCAGTGTCAATGTGCACCTTGGGCTGAAGGGAATTCAGAATGGAGGTTTTAAATGCATCATTCTTCATCAACTCAATTAAAGGGAAAGGGATTTTCAATTTTTGAATTTCAGACTCAAGGTTGAAGGAATAATGCAGCCTATCTGGAAACCTTACCTCATGAGATGTAGGTTTGATTTGGACTTGAGCAGGTGTGGCTGAAGGTGTTGGTTTATGCAATGCTTTGGATGGAACAACTACTTTCTTTGGTAAAACAACAACCTTTCTAGCAGGTGCAGGAGGCTGCTTGATGGGTACAACATTTTTTTTAGTGGAGCAACCAACCTAGACCTTATTTGGTAACCTTCCTAACTATCAACCTGATAGACAACCTCTTCAGTGATCTTCTCATAAATCAGGGCTTCTTCGTACTCTGCCTTTGTCATAAAATAATAGTCCACCTCGTCCTCCATGCAGTGGATATTGTCTTCAGCTTCTCCCTCTTCTTCAATGAATTCTAGCTCTTCTTCTAATACAACGTTTTGAAATGGAGCTCTTATCCTCTGGTCTTCCCCTTGATTTCTCTCCCTTCTAAGAATCTAAACAGGGGGGTTTCCTCTTCTATAAGGCACAAAATTTGGGTTTCGAGGAGCAAAGTCACTTGGCCCCTTACCCCTCACCGACATATGTCCTTGGTCCTTCAATTTTGACATTTCAGCAATCAGGTTATCTAAGAGTTTGGTCATTTTTTCAATCTTGTTCTCTGATGTCGAAGCTCCACTATAGTCTGCTGGCTACTTTCTCCTGTTTACCTTCCCTTTGAGCTTCTGAGATGCCAAAATGTTTGACTCTACCTCTAGGGCAACATTCTCCATAAGTGATAAGGAGGAATACCTCCTTTCTCTGAGAAGTAGGTAGAAGTCAGAGTCAAAAGCATTCACATAAGTTATCATAGCTGAGGTACCGGTGGGCTTAATCTCAGTAGGGATCTTGTTGTACATGTTGTTGAATCTTTTGGTAAAGTTGGAGACAAACTCACCATTTTCTCTTCTTAGGTTGCTGAACTCTGTGATGTAGTAGAGGTGGTCTCTCCTCTCTCCCCAATGCTTTAGGAAAACGTCATCTAGGGCCTCTATGCCTGCCACTGACCCAACAGATAGTTCCTTAAACCACTTTCTAGCCTGACCATCTAGGCTTTGCACAAAGAATCTGGTCCATACGTCTTCTTGTTCTATATTTATATTTTCAGCATAGCTATAAAAAGCCTCTAGATGTTCTTCAGCAGTGAAATCCCCTTCCCCTATAAACTTAGGCATATACTTGAGGTAATCCTTGATAGGCATGGCTACAAGAGGATTTGGCCAAACTAGGGGTGCATACCTAACTACTAGGATCCTTTCCATCTTGGACAATTGAGGGGTAGAAATATTGGAAATGGGTATGGAGATGGAGGTGGAAGGCAAAACTGATGAGGATATTTTTTGAGAAGGCAGTGGTATACTTATCCCATTAAACTCACCATGGATTGGACCTTCACAAGCAACAGTGCTTGAAGATGCCCAAGCCCTAGATTTTTCTGATGTATCTAAAAATTTCTGGGAATTAAAATTTTCAGCAGAAGAAATATCAATAAAAAGATTTCTTGAAATACCTGATGTAGCGTTTCGTGCAGCACTGCTGGTCTGTCTTAGTAAACCCCTAGTTTTCTTCAAGATTTCTTCTGGATCTGAAACGAGTGTTGCTGGTGGCCCCTTTGGGTTTGCTCTGGTACTTGGTCTTCTTGAAGCCACCTTATATCAATGGAGTCTCCAGATAGATGATTACAACCATAATAATTTCCAAGCCTTGTCTATCATCAAAGCATGGATCTATGTCGTATCTCAGGGAAGCTGAGCTTCAATATCCTGTCCCTGGCAACGGCGCCACTTTGTTATCACTCCAGGAAGCTCCTCTAGGTTGTAGCTCGAGGATGCCTGGTAACTTAAACTATTTTTTGGGTTTTCTCTAAATTGGATCAAGTCGGATAACCTATATAACCTCTCACTCTCAAGACATGCATGAAGCTCACTCAATCGCAAGGCTTTTAGTTCCAACGTGTTCAGTAGTTTTGACAAAAAGGTGCAGGGATGGAGAACTCACCAGGCTGGAAGACTTACACACATAACACATGCATATAAATGGATAANTCACTAAATAACCAATAGGATGACAGCTATCGACCCTTTAATAAATCTGAAAATTACCTAAATGCACATTCAGGCAATAAACACAGTAAAGAAAGAGATGGCTAAACAAATCACAACAAAATAGCTTATACTTAGAATGAACTAGATGAGATGCTTGATAATGGAACAGGCTCATAAATCCCCAGATTCAAACCTTTATTAATGAAATAATCATGGGATTTATAGCCTTTTTCAAAATTTACAGATCCTCAAAATCTGATCTGTTTATATCAAAAATTAATGAAAGTCATAGTTTTTTCCCGATTAGGGCTTCAAACCCTTGCTAACAATTTGTTTATTCATTATGAAGATCTAGTTCACTGGGCGATATTTTGATGACTGAAGTGGTAGCTGATAACCACTACTGCTAGTTTGTTATGACATTGCCGCCAATAGCCAGTGTATCAGCGTTTAACTGAAGTGCCCTGTCTCGTTCAATCCACCCGAAACACCTTTTAACTTTGTTGTTGTAGTCGCCGATCGGAAGCTTTGTCTTCTGTTTCATCGGCGCCTCAATTCAGAATGCTTGCCGCAATTTTGGAGGTGAAAGGAACTAGTTTTGTCGCTGTCGGAAGCATATCGTCAAAGCTTGAATCCAACCTTTAGTCTTCTTTCTTCTACCATTTCAGCACTCCAAGTCTCTTTTTTGCTGTAGTATCAACGCTCCTTAGATCATCAGTGTTGTGACAAATTATTCATCGACGGTCAGAGGTTTCTTCTTTTATCACATCTGTGCTCCTAATTGGTGTTCTACATAACTAACACATCGGTGGTCGGGAGCAGCAATAACTACAGTATCGGAGCTGTACGTCTTCTTTCTTCCACCGTTGCGGCTTCCAATTTCACTATCTTGCCAACAGCTAGTGATTCTGAGTTCCAACGCCGAAGTTTCATCTGCTTGCAGACCCTATATTTTATATTTCTTCCGTCATTGCGGCTACTTAAAGGACAAATTCGCCATCGGTTTTATGTTTTCAAGCTCCGGCACGTAGTCTTTAGTTCCTTTGCTCGGTGATGTCTTTCTGTTATTTTGGAACCTGCAGTAATTATTTCATCCGCCATTGCGGCTCCGCATTTAATTGTTTTTCCGCTGGTTAGTCTCTAGCCTTTCCGACGATGAAGTTTTCATCTACTTGCAGAATCCTTAGTCTGTTTTTCTTCCGCAGTTGTGGCTCCTCAGAGGACAAATTCACCGATGGTTTCTACATTGACGATTAGAATCTGTTTCCTCTAGCCCATTGGCACTCCAAGCCTGAATGTTTCCCGCAGTTGCGGCTCCCTAATGGATTGTTGTGCCGACGATTAGTCTTTAGTCCTTCCGATCGCCGACGATTTCCTCTTCTCGCGGAAGCCGTAGTCTGCAAGTATTCTACCATTTTGGTGTCGTAGTGGAATAACTCATTGATGCTTTTAAATTTTTTAAGTCCTGAACTGATTTTGTCAACGATCGAAACTCAAAGCCTCTTACCATTGAGAATTTTAACCGTTATTTTCTCCGCAATTGCGGCGCCTTTGGGAACTAGCTCGCCGATAGTTAGTCCTTTCCATTTTCGACGCTGATGAGTCTGTGCTATTTTCGAACTTGTAGTAAGTCTTTCTTCTATCGTTGCGGCTCCTCAGAGGACTAGCTTGCTGATGGTTAGTGTTCTCAAGTTCCAATTTCTGCTACTTGACCTCGGCGGTATTTAGTTCTTCATATCACCGACATTTCGGAACCTTTCAACCTTTTTCCCACCGCTACTTAGTCTTTAAAACCTCCGATTGCTGTTAAGAAATGCTCCGATGGTGTAAAAAAGTTACAGCAATACACCTATCTGCTGAAGGGGTCTTCCACCTGCTATTTATCTTCCATCTTTCGGTGGCTAATGAGATGTTCTGATCCTCTCCCAAGCCACCGAAACCACAACTTTGTGAAATTTGCATAAAAAAATAGAGGTCTTCAAAATTGTTAGTGATCTTCATATCCTTAATTGCATCATTGAAATTCTTCATACTATCAAAAATAAATTTATTTTATTAGGGAGATAACACATGGTCCTACCAACTTTCTCGCTCATAATCGCCTTATAGTCATTACACTCTACATGATCAAGCTTAGGAAGAAATTAATATCTATGATCAAACTCTTCCCAAGGTTCTTCTAAACCAAACATAGCTTCCAAAATAGCTTCATCCGTTGGAAAAATGTCATCGAAGTAGTCATGCGAGTGAGATGATGCAACCACCCAAGCAATCAGTGCATAAGGGTCTTCCTCCTCCATCCGTGAAGAGGAAGGACTATGATCTACAACATGACCAAGATTAGCTTAATAAGGCACCAAATATGTAGATAACAACATGTCCATCTCGCCAGGTTGAGAGTTTTCACCCGAAGCATTCAGATAAGGAAGAGTCCATGGATCCTCCAAATGCGAAGTATGAAAAGGAACTGAACTCAATGATGACAAAGCTCCAGAAATAATAGACCCTATCATAAGAATGAGTGCAGGAGAATTAAAAGTTCCCATCAACGAAGGCTACATGGCCACCCCAACATTCTCAGTTGTCGGCTAAGAATGATCAATGATATGGGTAGTAGCTCCTGACAATGCTTTCGTACAAGAATTATCAAAATATTTCTAATCAATCGTAACAATCCTCCCATCGAAAGGAAAACAAACTACCCGAAAGAGAGATGACGTGACTTCTTGCATGTTATAAATCCAGTTACATCCTAGTAAAATATTATAGTCAGGGGGCACATCAACCACCTCAACCTCGATGGCTACAATATTACCCCCCAATTGGACCTCAAAGGAAGTATACCATGCGTCCGAAAAGATATTCCATAAAACACAGTCAACATGGATCCATATTTTGACAACATAGGAGAACCCAAACCCTTCCAACAAGCTAAATACATCACAGAACCCGCAGCGCCTTCACCAATCACTGTGTGCTTGATGGTGTTGTTTATACACTCTACATGCACTAAAAGGGACACATAGTAAGGAAAGAGAGGTTGGATCCATGAGTTTCAAATTTAATCGTTATGGAATAACTCCCATCAACAACCCCAAGAGAAGACAATAAGGATTTCCTTTGCAAAGGGAAAGTATAAAGAACTTCTAAAGCAGACATCGCATAAGGAGTCTGGCCCAAATCCTTGACAATGAAATAGTTCTGGGAAACTCAGGCATTAGGATTATGCCTCGAATGCTTTAGTGACTCCCTTATGAATGTGAGGTGTAGCTTCAAGCTTGTCACTAGGTTTATCAATACGCAAAGAGCTCTCGGGTGGAGCAAGTTCTTTTCCTAGGTCAGGTTGCAATGTACCATAATCCTTAGCATGTGTCATAGTGTTTTCTGTAGACATCACATTGATGCAACCATGGCCACTTATGGTGTTCGATAGGTTTTGACTCCCACCAGAAGCAATTCCATGGTCCATGGTCCTCAAGTTCATATTTTGGTTTTGTGGTAAAGGATCTGTCAACACAGCTGGGCTCTATGCTATGAACTTCGAGGCATATTCCATACGAGGGCATGATAAGTGAGTGAGGCGATATACCTAGCAAATATTGCAAGGGAACTTGACCTTACATTTAACCTTCTTTTCTCCCCAACATTACTATCATTCTTGTCATAATTAGCATTTCCATTCCTATTCCCACCCTTTCGGTTGTTTCTACCCTTCTTCTTATTTCGTCTGTGTTGCTGGTTACCCGCCTGGTTCGACGATTGCATAGAAAGTAAATCCGTCATTTGAGTGGGATGAGATGAAGATGTATCTTGTCTCGAAGCAGGCTGGTTAATAGACAACCTATTTAATGGGTTTGTAACCGATTCTGTAGATTTAGCACTTGTAGAGTCAACAATGCCATCGGCATGTGGACTAGGTTTGAACTTCAGATCGAAATTGGATCGTGGTGCATTCAGAATAATCTCATACAAGAGCCCAAACTGAGCATAAATCAATTCTAATTGTTGATATCGAAATATAGCTTGTTCCTCATTCTACAGTTCGAATGTGGAAACACCCTTTGCTTTATAGGGAAATAACAATTTGAGGAACCACTCCAAAAGAAACTCTGGTGGAATGTGAGCCTTAATCAATCACTTTCGGCTACGCCACTCTTGAATGTGATCAAATGTATGGGTGGATTTATCCTACCGAAATTTCAACAAGAGTTTAGTACCTGCATCGTAACACATGAGTAGCTGCAAGTGATTGAGAAAGGTCATGGTTAATTCATTAAAAGGTCTAAAATGTGCCCCTAGGAAACTCTATATACCTCTTTGCCGTAGGACCTATGAGGGTGCATTGAAATAACCTTAAACGAACAAAATCATGATTCAATGAATTCAAAGAGCATGATAGGTGGAAATTCATGACGTGCTCACCAGGGTCCTCAACAGTCTTACCTTTGAATTTTGGAATGTCCGAAGGAATCTTGGGAAGGACAACTGGCCATGTTGGATCATGAGACACCGGATTGTTAGTCAATCTCAATAAGTCAGGAAAATTTAACGTTGCTACGAAAGGGAGCCTAAGCTATGGAATTTGGTTCCATTCTCCTTGATAAGACTGGTTCACATAACTGTCGTAAAATTCATGGCCTTTGCCATTGGGATAGTAACCTCCTCCCATTTGACCCATAAAAGGGTGGATGGGAACATTGTAGTTCGGGATACCATGAGACTGGGGTGCTATGAAGCCATAGTTATAATACTGATAAGTAGGTTAAGTTCCAGACACATAAGGTGGTGTATAAGGTGATACATAAGGTGGTATGTACCCTATTGACACATAAGCAGGAACATAGCCTTGTGACACTACGATGTTAGCAAACGTGGGAACACCATAGATAATGATAGAACCTCGGCTTGAAGGACCATGCGAGTTAGGGGGAGGATGTGTCATTATAAATTCATTTGAAGGAACAAGTGCCAAAGACGATGGAACATGGGATGGGATATAATTTGTGTTCCCAATATTCACATGTCTAAGGTTACTTCCACGAACAGGAATACTAGTACTAGGTCTAGGTTCCGCGTGTGAAGATCCTCCCACCACAAACGTAGAAGGTGCAATATGACTGCTACCGAATCTATGCACATGAAAGGAACAATAGTGCCCCTAGGAGTAGCACTAGATTCAACACCATATATGACATTAGTTACCGGTCATAAATCCAGTGCTAGAGGATGTAGGATGAGTCTCACCGCTCGAAATATGTGAAAAATACCAGTGCTCTGAGTTTATATAGTCTGGAAACTGTGATAATACATTATGTGATGACCCAAACTCAAAGTGATCAGGTTCTTCTGGAGTCCCATATAAGCTGTCAGGTATAGCCTCTTCCCCAAGGGGTGGAGAAGGGGGATTCTCTGGGATCTCAGATGAATGACTCATGGTGATATCTGTGTGTGAATAAAAGTGAGTATCAGTCCGCTCGAACTGTCTGATTCTCTCTCTCAAAGGAGGAGGAGACATAGAGGGTGGAATACCTACTAAATGATGAGAATGGTGGAGTTCCACACCCGGATCCACTATGACTCAAAAAAAGAAAAATACTCAACCTAATTGCATAACCTAAAGAAATCTAGTGTACACAGAGCACACTCCTAAGAAAATCAAGGGGAGGATCTGTGAGCTCCCAAATGCAGCAGGTGTGTCTCTACTAGGATGGTCTTGAGACTCCCATGTAAAGCGAATGTTCCATCTAATCCCTACCTAGCCATGACACTCACATAATAACCTCTGCAAGTACCCCCTGTGATACCTAGTTAAGGAAACTAAGGTCACCCCAATATAACCAATGCTCAGGAAGACAGACGCAGGTGGGATTGACCATATGGATAGGGTAGAAAATCTTGAAGCTTGAAAGCGCCAACCGATACCTCAAAAGGCCCTAGATACGAATGCGATCTTGGAAATATATTCGATGCTCATGGAAAGTGGCCAAAGGCTATCCCAACCATAATCTTGTACGATACCTCGTGCTTAACTCCTGTGTAATAGGAGCCTCTTGAGAAGACTAATTATACCAAGGATTTCACTCTCTCACCTGGACGGACACCTACTCATTTCGTTCAGCAATCTTGGAGAATTAACTCACAATGAACTATTCCAAGACTCTAAATCCTAATCTCGTTGATGTACCCTAACAAAGAAAAATGTGTAATTCATTTTAATGTAAGTGTTGATTTTAATGGTTGTGATTACTCAAAGGGAAATGACTGTGCAACCAATGGTATTATGACTCAACAATGAAATAAATGTGCACACCTAACAAACAATGCCAAGTGCAATATTGTCTAAATGAAAAAACGGGGTATGCCACTACATAAGGTGCATGTTTTTCCCTTCAAATGATAATTCGATTACTAAATGAAAACTCGATTATAAATTTAGTAAGAAAACCTAATGCAAGTACCATGCAAGTGAAAAGATGCAACAATGCATAAATATGCAAAAAATAAAATATTTTTGTATTTTTTGAAATAAATGAGATGTAAAAGCAACAAAAGAATCTACAACTCTCAGACCCTGGAACCACTCACAGACATTAGCCAAGAAAGGCACCAACATAAAAGAGACCTAATGTACTAATCCCAAAACAAAAAGGGAAAAAGATGATAAGAACAACATCTAATGAAAAAATAAATAAAAAAGGGTCTCTGGTAAAAAACAGAGGCAGTATACAGACACCAACAACCTCCAGGAAAAATCAACAACATTCAAAACTCACCCAAAAACTTCCAATCATCCAAATAAATCTAAAAACAGAGGCATACGTGACTGTTCACAGAAAACCTGCATGTATACACAGGAATTCAGAAGAAAACCGTGTGTATACGCAATTGTGAAGAAACAAATTGCGTACATGAAGAAAAAGAGGGTAAAATGACAGGCCAAGACAAAAATTACTTCAACCAGACACTAAAGGGTAAACCTATTTCTAGGCTTGACACATACACTCAGAGAACATAGAGAAATTCAAGCACATTGTGCACCCAATCCCCAAAGAAAGAAAAAGGAACCTCCCCAATGGAGTCGCCAATTCTGTTATGGAGAGAAAATTCATATGGCTTGGGGTGTAACACAATAGACTGAATGACACTAAAAATCAATCCTTTCCAATATGCAAGAGTAATAAATACATATAACACTAAGGGATATGAATCATACCTTATTCCAGATGGTTGATGTAGATCCACATTGAGCTTTTCCAATCATGCTTGTATCCCCAATTTGCTCTCAACAATAGCAAGCAAGACAAGGATGCTATATATTCAAGTGTTAGGCCTACACTAGCATATATAATCAATAATGTATAAGCAAATAAATACATCCATGGATACAATATTCATATTTATGCACATGTATTGGACAAGAAATGGGTATTTCTATTAATAAAAACATAGATACAATAGTGACACTTCCGTCACTTCTTCGAACCCAAGAAACCAAGTCCTCCACCTAGGCCTCCACCACATCAATCCTCCATATCGCAATGGAAATATTACAAAGAAAAGGAAAGCTTGGGAAGAGCAACACTATGTGCTCCAAAGGGACAAAGGGATGCAAACTCAAGCATAACAAGTGAGGCAACAATGGACTATAGTTTCCTTGCTCTCAATTTTTCTCCTCCTTCAATGTATCCAAGAGGCTCAATATATAGCACTCCAAATAGGAAATGGAGGTTCGAGTCCAACTGTTCTCAAGGCATATGGAAGGCCAAAATTCAAGATATTCGGTACTCTATGAGGAAAACTACCAAAACTTTTGGCTTTATGCACATTTACCGATGTACACGGGTTTTGGCTCAAAAGCAGTGTATACATGCGAGTATAGCCTTAAAAGTTGCATATAGGAATAAACAAGTGTTTTTTTGGGATAATATTGGAACATCAAAGTATAATATGGGAAAAGTGGGTCAAAATAGTCTGCAGAGGGACACGAAAGGCCATAAATATGTGATCAAACAAGTGTAGTAAAATCATCTATAACACTTTGATTCTTCAACTTTTGAACCGTTTTGTTGGAGTAAACTTCTTCTATACAAACCTTTTCGTGCCTTCCCTGAGGATATTGGAACAACAAGTTTTAAAATTATTTCTCATTGGCATCACATTAAAGACACACATGTTGTGTGGCATGTAGAATTCATACAAGAAGAACCCTTTTCACCTCCATTTTATGATTCAAACTCTGATCCAAATCCCTTTCCCTTGCCCCATACCGTGGATGAATGGGAACTTCTCTCTCAAATTGAACCAAGCAACAACATCCATATTGATGACCTTGAAGTGCTTGGAGATTGTGATTTTGACAAAAATCACAACTGGACACATAACAATCTACCCACCCATTTGCATGAAACAACGATATCATTAATTGACATCAATCTCTTGTCCACCCTGTTATCTCTCAAAATGTACCTCAGGTTGTAGGAAGGCAATCTCAAGGTAACCACAAAACCAAGATTTAGGAAAGAAAGTTGGCTTCTTTCTCTCCAGATAGGGATCTTTCAATGGTTTTTTAATAAGGCCAGATAAAAAATTAAATAAAGAATCAGATGGTATTGTTGGTTGAAACATGGCAAGTAAAGATTGGGCTATGGAGTCAAAATATATATTTATCAATCACAATGTTGTTTGCATGGAAAATTCAACAAAGACAAGATAGCTATTTAGTTACAGTGAAAATGCTTTAGTCTGGTGTAAAAGAAGAGATAATGAACAATCCGTTAACACAGGAATCTATAAAATATGAATCCAATGCTAACTTTATAGGAAAAGCTTGGTGAATATCTGAAAATAACAGTCAGAGCATGTACATATAAATTATGAACCATTAAACACTCATTTCAGACATGAAGGAATACATAATGAAAGGTAATTACAGAAAAACATTCACAATAAGAAGGGAAAACAAGATTGTAATCATGAACAACACATGAATCTTTCAAGGAAAGGCTATCTTCAACTCCCTGATTTATTGAAATAAGTCTCAAATTACACAACTCAGCTCTCACGGGTTCCAACCCTTTTTTCATATCATTCATAAGTTCTTATACAATTAATCCATGAGCTGAAATAAAACAAATTGTTAAAAATAGGAATAAATTCCTTTACATGTGTCATTCGATACTTATTAGCTACTAACTGATTCTAGAAAGTAAACTAAATTCCTAATAACTATTCTTCAGCAGCAAATTCTCCACGATATTCCATGTCTTCGGCCATGCAACGTGTACTTGGTCCTTCCGAATTTTTCGACTGTCTTCCATTGATCCAGAGATGGAAATTATAATGTGGAAATATCCTTTGATAACACATGCAATTCCACATGCTCCCTATAAGAATAATTTTGTAAATTTTCACATGCTTCTTTGAAAGCAAAAAACATCTCAAATTCGCCAACAACTTGTCTACAATCGTTTTTCCAGATAAGGATTGGTCATATCATCAAAATTTGTGTGATACAATATGCATTGAATCAAATTTTATTTATACTCCTTTTGGGTCATCATAGTGTCTAATGTCCCATTTTAATAAATCTTATTAAATGACCATTTTTTCACTTTTTCCCCTATTTTGACCTTTGACTAGTTTTGATGTCTAGGTATCCAAATTGACCCAAATGATCCCAAATATTATGATATGGTATATGAATGATAATAATACTTGAATATTATTTTAATTTATTTTTATGACCCTCCAAATACTTTTACAAATTTGTTTAATATTCTGGCCAAGGTAGGATTTTATACTAGCAAATTGGGGTTCCAATTCCCCCAAGGTAAATGCTGAAAATGGCTTCCCAAATGCTCCCAAAACCACTTGAATTTATGAAAAGATTCTGATTATTTTAAAGGTAAATTATTAAGGTCTCATGTGCATCATTATCCAGTTTATAAATTCTGTTATAACACTCTCCCAAACATCTACAAAATCACTAGTTCGTCCCTCGGGGAAAAGGCACCAAATCTTCTCCAAATGCAAGTAAACTGAGTAAGATGACTTCAAATGATTAAGTGATGGAAATTAAACTTGTAATACTCATAAATTAAATTCCAATAATCATACATATATCAGAGATACATTCTTTCATTCAAAATAATCAGCATTACAACGGCATACAACAATATAGTGGGGAAATGGTAATTGTTTTGCTCATTAATAATCAATTTTACATACAACCATTTGGTATTTAGACCTGAGAATTTCTGAAGATTAATAAAAGAGAATATAATACATAAATAACATTCCATTCATCCATAAATCATTATTATTTTACTCATCCATTTGCATCCATCAACATTACATTGGTTCACAACAAGGTAGTGGGGAAATGGCAATGTTTCTTCATTGTTTAACATTTTTTCATGAAATATTTTGCTATTTCGACCCGAGAGTCTTATGAAATTTAAATTCAGATAATTTACATCATAATATAAAATAATGGGGCATTAGAATCTTTCCCAAAGAGATCAATAGCTCACCAAGTGAGCCGCAATCCATAAAGCAAGAATATGATGAGAAAACTTGGAATAGATGAAATAACAAGCTGATATTGAAGTGTCCACGAGCTTCCATGTATCTTGAAACTATAACTTATGACTCCATTAAATCTCCATGAAATACCTGAATGTCTTTTCCACACACCAACTTGGATGGGGATCTTTCACCCTCGAAATTGGCTAAGGCAAGAAAGTGGTCATCCACTAGCTCTTTCTCTTCACAAATGAAAATTTATCAAATGATAAAAATATCAATCCATCCTTTTTTCTTTAAATTTATAAAGTTTCCAATATCTCTATGGTTCGAATTCCTTCCAATAGATGCATTCCAACTATAGTTGGGAATATATTCCAAGGAATGCCACTTGTACAACAATTCCTAGTCTCCCACTTCCACCAAATCACATGTTGAAGCATCTTAGCTTCCATAAATCCATTGAGAACCATATTGTAGCTATTCTTAGACCTTAAATTTCATATATGTAATATATCAGACTTCATATCTGATTTGTTTCACAAGTTTCATAGTATCTTCATCATTGTAGTCATAGAGCTAGGGAATCTAATCCAAGTGTCTCACTAGCTCCAAAGTTCCTCTTCCTCTTCCTCTTCCACTCCAATTCGACCTTAATTGATTCATTCCAATTTTATTGAAATTTTAACTCATCCCAAGACCCTTGGTCTTCTTATGGATTCGAAATGACAAGAGGAGGATGCCATGTGCATAGAAAATCTAGCTTGTGTGGGTCCCACACCCTCCATGTGTCTTCATGATCAATTGACACTTTTATTTTCCCTTGTATTTATTTATTTATATACTTTATTAAATATTTATTCCATTCTAATTTTCAAACATCATTTATTGTCCCCCTTATTCCAAATTCCAAAGCTTCCACCGCCAACCTAGGAAACTAGTAATTTTCCTCAGCAATTATTTGACCCTTAGTATCAATTTGAAAAACTCTCATGAATATGGAAAATATGATTAGGCCATTGTGACCCAATGCAAAATTTGGGAAATTTGGTACATGACAAATCCTCCCTTCCCACTATTTCTTGTCCTCAAGCAATTTCAAACAAGGGTGTTGAAGAACCTGCTTTCTATATGATTCTTTGAAGTTGCCAATGAGTTGCCCAAATTTGAGTCTTTGGGATTCCATAAATATTTTAGAGAGGAACCCCCATGCTTTCTACTGCAATAATCTAATTAAAATCACTTTACTAAGTGTGGAATCCATCTCTTGTACTTATTTTTTCCCAAAAACTTTGAAATCAATGGGACTAAAATCTATCCTAGGGTCCCATTGCTTGTATTGCACTCCAACAATTAAGAGTGCTCCCCAACCCATACCATTAGGAAAGGGAATTCCGGGATCCCATTTTCTTGTATGCGTTCTTCCAAAAATCATGAGTACATAATATATATCATCAAAGTACACAACAACATAGTAAAAATGTACATCAAGGAGGTGCCTTATCAAAAAATCATGAAAGCTCTTATACCTCCAAGTAAGTAGACTACCATTTGCCAAGTGCATACAAGCTTCAAGTGACCAATCAAATATGATCCAATGACATAGGAGAGGATCCCATTTCCTATATTGCTTCTCCAAAATAATTTCATATGCATCAAAATAATAATCAGCCATGTATTCTTTCATCCAAGAAGTGAATGAAGAATCTCCACTAAAATCTAAACCAAATAAAGAGCAAAGAAAACATGAAGACTTCAAGTGGATCAAAGAAGTCTCATCAATACACCCCATGAATATGTATATCATTATGAAATAATAGATGATTNTCATATATCTCTTCACCCAAGTGTGGGATGAAGTTCCTCCAACATCAAATAGACTAGGCAAGGAGCAAGGAAAATCATGAGTCTCCAAGTGACTCAAGTGGACATCATAGGTTCAACCATGTAGATATGTATCATCATAATTTAACAAAGGATATTGCTGCAAATGTAAATAATATGGTTCTCTAATCATGTCATCATCAAAAGGAGAGATATAAATTCCATACTATTCATGTAGCACTATAAAAAAAGAAACCTTTCACCCATACTTCATTATGATGAATGCTGCAAACTTTGGAAGTGTAGGATGTAAGAGAAAGAACCAAATCACCCAAAGGATTAGAAAGTGAAAATTTTTCATCATGTGAAGGATCCATAGGGGTAGGATTATGCACCTCCCTTAAAAATGAAAAACTTTCCTCATGGGTTGGTTCCAAGGTGGTGGAATCGTGCACTTCTTCAAAAAGTGTGTAACCATTTTCAAGAGGAAACTCAAGTTCCTCTTCAACCACAACAAGTGATTGGCTCTCATCAAGATAATATTCAAACAAATCAAGAACCTGATTTTTTTTACGTTTCTCATGATCCATCATGTCATGAGAATCCGCCAAGTAATATACCATATGAAAATATGAAACATAGGAGGAAGAAAAAGTATCTCGCAACCTCTCAAAAAGTTGCTCATTTTAAATTTTGAGCTTATGAATATCTTAATTATTATTCAAGTAGGATTTATGTAACCATTCACTAATCTCAATCACATTTTTTCTATCAAAAATCAAAGACATGAAATTACCTTTGATTTTGCACATTGCTCTTTGAATCTTCTCCATGTCTTCAACGAAGGATGGATCCTCCAATGAAGAAACTTTCCAACAAGAATTTGATACCAATGCTTGAGTGTCATGGAGTATTCTAAGGGCATAATGGACATACATTTCACTCATATTCAAAGACCCTTCAATGAAGGATGGTTCATGAGGGTGAACCTCCTCTTCTTCTTTCTTCTTGATTTGATCAACTTCTTGAAGCTCAAGTGGTGATGGGGAAGTTGATATTGGTTATTCATTATCTGTCACAAGGTATTCACCTTCATTATTATGATAAATTTTTATTACAGAAACACTTTCAAATATGATCTCTATGTCACCAACATAGAGTTGTGAGCACCCATTAGTAGGTACCCCTTCATAGATCAAGGATCCATTAGTAGATTCTCTTTGATTTGCACAACCCCTATCAGCAAGGATTGTGTACTTGTATTCACTTTCCTATTTATGTTCTTATATACAATAACCTTTAGGTAATTTATTCACCACTTCATGATTCTCTGTTTCTTCCTTTAATGGTGTAATTAGGATCTTTTCACAAGTAGGCTGATTTTTTCTCATTTCATGCTCCTCCAAACTTGTGGATTGCTGATTGTCCCTTAATGAATTCACATTTTCATTATTGTGAATGTAGACATTAAAATAATCATCAAAGTATTAAAAATTAATTTTATTATGTGTCTCTCCATGATGTAAACTTATACTACCCCTTGCCGCCAGCTTACCCCTAAGTTCGTTATCCATCAATTCGAATACTTGCATAATCTGCTTGGTTGTGTCATCACAACATGACTTAATCCATTTTTTAAATTAATATATATCATAAATAAATTAAATAGGTTCCAATACCATGCTCTGATACCATTTTAATGTCCCATTTTAAGAAATCTTATTAAATGACCAATTTTTCACTTTTTTCCCTATTTCGACCTTTGACTAGTTTTGATGTCTAGGTCTCCAAATTGAACCAAATGCTCCCAAATATTATGAGAAGGTATATGAATGATAATAAGAATTGAATATTATTTTCAGGGATGTCTTACAACCCTCCAAATACTTCTGCAAACTTTTTTAATATTCTGGCCAAGGTAGGAGTTTTTACTAGCAAATTGGGGTTCCAATTCCCCCAAGGTAAATGTTGAAAATGGCTTCCAAAATGCTCCCAAAACCACTCGAATTTATGAAAAGATGAAGAGTATGTTCAAGGTAAATTATTAAATTATAATTTGCATCATTATATAGTTTATAAATTCTGTTATAACCCTCTCCCAAACAGCTACAAAATCACTAGTTCGACCCTTGGGGAAAAGGCACCAAATCTTCTCCAAATGCAAGTAAACTAAGTAAGATGACTTAAAATGCTTAAGTGAAGGACATGAAAATTTTAATACTAAAAAATTACAGTCCATACATCATAAATATCTCATATATAAATTCTTTCATTCGAAATAATCAACATTACAATGGCATACAACAATATAGTGGGGAAATGGTCATTGTTTGCTCATTAATAATCAATTTTACATACAACAATTTGGTATTTTGACCTGATAATTTATGAAGATGAATAAAAAATCATATAATACATCATATATTCATCCATAAACCATCATTATTTTACTTATCCATTCGAATCCATCAACATTACATTGGTTCACAACAAGGTAGTGGGAAAATGGCATCGTTTCTTCATTGTTTAACATTTTTTTCATGAAATATTTTGGTATTTAGACCTGATAGTATTATGAAATTTAAATTTATATCATTTACATCAGAACATAAAATAATGGGACATTATAATCTCCCCCATAGATATCAATATCTCACCAAGTGGACCTCAATCCATAGAGGAAGAATATGATGAGAAAACTTGGAATATATGAAAGAACAAGCTTATATTGAAGTGTCCATGAGCTTCCCTATATATTTCAACTATAAATTATGACTCCATTAAATCTCCATCAAATACCTGAATGTCCTTTCCACACACCAACTTGGATGGGAATCTTTCACCCTCAAAATTGGCTAAGACAAGAAACTAGTCATCCACTAGCTCTCTCTCTTCACAAATGCAAATTTATCAAATGATCAAAATCTCCCTTCATCATTTTTATTGATAGTTATAAATTTTCCAATATCTATATGGGTATAATTCCTTCCAAGGGATGCATTCAAACTCTATTTGGGAAGAGATTCCAAAAAATTCCACTTGTAGAACAATTCCTAGTCTCCCACTTCCACCAAATCACATGTGGAAGCATCTTAGCTACCATAACTCCCTTGAGAACCCTCTTGAAGCTATTTTTTTCCCTGACATGTCATGTATGTCATATTTCAGGATTCATATCTGATTTTTGTTATAGCTGTCATACCATCTTCATCATTGTTGTAATAGAGCTAGGGAATCTAGTCCAAGTGTCTCGCTAGCTCCAAAATGCCTCTTCCTCTTCCATGGGAGTTACTCTTCCACTCCAATTCGAACTTAGATGATTCATTCCAATTATATTGACCTTCCAACTCATCCCAATACCCTTGGGATTCTTATGGATTCGAAATGACAAGAGGAGGATGCCATGTGGCATTGAAAATCTAGCATGTGTGGGTCCCACATCCTCCATGTGTCTTCGTGATCAATTGCCACTTTGATTTTCCCTTGTATTTATTTATTTATCTCATTTATTAAATATTTATTCTATTCTAATGTTCAAACATCATTTATTGTCCCCATTATCCCAAATCCCAAAGCTTCCACCCCCAACCTAGGAAACTAGTAATTTCCCTCCTTGGAAATTATTTGACCCTTAGAATTAATTTGACAAAATTTCATGAATATTCCAAATGTGATTAGGCCATTGTGACCCAATGAAAAATTTGGGACATGACATAGTGCCATTTTCTTCCCAAAAGAATGGGATTCATTTCTTTAATAAATGATTAAAGATATCTCTAAAAATATGTAATTGATGTTCCATGATGTCAATTTTAGCCTGGACTGTTTCCAAATGATTATACTTATTCACCACCTTTCTAGCCCAAGTTATGATTGATATTCTATCCTTCGTATTTTCATTCTTCAAATCATCCTCTGTTAATCCATTCAAAATGTTTATGGCATTATTGGCATAATCAATTAGCTTTTTCTACTTTGTTGTTGTCACAATATGTCTGGACGACTGAATCACAACCCCTTTATATAACACATAGTCAAGGCAAGGTCTGAATTTGCTTGCTTCTTCTATGATGGCATCCCAAATGATATGCTTTTCCTCCTGCACTAATGATTGACCTGTAACCTTCTTCATTAATCTTCCATTATTTGTTTGTAATTCTTGGCATTTGGATTCCGAATCCTTTCTCTCTTGTTCCTTTTTCAATGCCAAGATTTCCAGGTTTTTATTTTTATTTTTCAATCCAGTCATCTATAATTATTTAAGGCTAACATATGACATAACCTGGACAATAGTTTGTTCACTGGATTCATTTGAAGGAGGAATAATTCTGCATTCAAGCTCTTTGTCCTTCTCTTGTGGCTCTTTTTCTTTCTCCTGCATTTTCTTTTCCAATTCATCAAATTTTACTTTGACAGTCTTCTCACTCTCAACTATAAACGTCATGTATTACTGCCATTGTTTCTCTTTTTCTGCAAACATTAACAATTTGGCCTTGCAATTTGTTAATTCACCACTCAAGCCCTCTTTTTCCTTCTCAAGCTCAGCCAATTCATATGCCTGTATTAGCTGTGTAGAAGGTATCTTCAACTTCTTTTTTAACAGTTGAATGGAATTTTCTTTTTCATTTAGCATTTTTTGTATTCCTACCCCTTTATCTGCTTGGCTCTCAGTAGCCAGCAAGCCTTTTTGCAATTTCTTTATCTGTGCTTGGTGGTCTCTGTTCTCCACCTTTTCCTGTCTTAGTTGATTCTCAATTTTACTCTTACTGGTTTGTATTTTTGAAAATTTAAATGTATCTTTCAACAAATCAATAAAAAAAATGTCCCCTATTTGCTTATCCAGATGTATCATATCAGGGATGGGGATGTTTTCTAAATTCATTTTCATTTCAATAACCCTATTCTTGGTTTCTAGGGACAAATTTAGAGTATTATGAGAATAATCTCTAATAGTTACAAGAGATACATCTTGGCTGGACATCTTCCTTACTTCTGCATACAACTTCAAAGCTTCCTCTGAAGCTATATCTTTATTCTCCTTGTACTTCTCCAACAATTTTGTCCTAGTTTTAAATTGAGAGGTAGAATTAGTTGGTGTATTAGCAAATGCATATTCCTTTACTTCAAAGGCAGTCCCTGTCACTTTCATATGTTTGTTTTTATTACTTTTTTCTTCTATCATTTGGCCAATATTTCCTTCTTATTCAACTCTCTGTTTGTTTGGAGTCCTAACTATATTCTCCTCTTATATATTCATAGCATATGAGAAATCACTCTTGTTGGTCCTTTCAGAGAAATTGTCTATGCATGTGTTTTTTTCAGCTACTGGGACCAAGATGGAGGTGCCAAGATGTGGTGAAGTTATTTCCCTTGCATAGGAAGTAGAGTCATCATGCATATCAATATCCCTTTGAGTCTAATGGGGATAATATGACCAATTTTATGCCTCTGGTAATCCTGCAAATTGAAAATGATCAAAGGGCTTCCTTTTCTAAACATGTCTTCTAATTGAGATGATGTGATGGGGGTCGTAATTTATAGCAGTTTCTATAAAAAACCCCATCTCTTTTAGCAAAATTTTGATCATTGGGAGGGGAAATTATTTTTTGATGATAAATGGGCCTACAACTCACGAAAATATGATCTCAAAGGACTTCTTAAAATTCAAAAAATGTTCAGTCTCCACTATTAATCTTTGGAAAAAACTGTAATGTGTCTTTCATTTCTGGTAATACCCTATGTAACTTCTTCTGAAAAATGGCACTATACACTTTAGAGGTGAGAAAATTCATAAAGTTACTCTAGTCCCTACTCATTTACTCTATAAGCACCATCTCAGGGAGCTGCAAGTTCTACTCATTGAATGACATAAACATTTTAAATAAATAGGATTGAAATCTGAAACTTCTGGTCTTGTAGAAATCCATTAGATGAGAATGAATATTCTTAGCCAAGAATCCATCAAATTTAAGGCATGAAGAATGTACCAACTGGCTAGACTCTTCAAACTCAACTAGACAAGCACTCAAAGTGAAAGATAGGCTCATAAGGGGTTCAATGACATACTTGTATGTATCTAACCCTAAAAACTAACTTATCAGGGTTATAATACACTAGGTTTCTTCATTAAAAATATTGGCATCAACAAGAAATTGTTGGTTTTGTAAATGAACATAAGGTTTGAAAGAACTCTTGAAGAAATTCAGTTTCTTTTCTATTATAGACTCCCTAAAATATTGAACTAAGGAATATTCATTTTATTCTCTGTACTTCAGGGTGAACTCAGCGGGAACTAACAAGGTATTTCTAACAACCATAGGAGTGACTAGACAAAGGATTTTTGAGCTAGCAATATCCATAATTTCTCTTTTTGAGGAGGAGTAATTAATGGCACATCAGTCAATGAATTTGGGGTAGTTTATGGTTTGGTCGGTAGTGAAATAATGGAAATAAGACTGGAAGACATTGTGAATATATGTTCCTTGATCCTTATGAAATTTTAAATTTTGTTTGACAATATAAATAGGTCCATTAAGCAATATAGTATCAAATACTTTTGCATCTTTGTCTTCAAAAAACTCCTCAATTTTCTGGTATTCTAAGTTCAAGGCTTCTACTTCTTCAACTTGAGCCATTTAAATACTTCTAATGGAGACAAAGTCCTACATGGTGTGTTGAAAAGTGGCCCAAGGATTCAGTGTGAGTCTGTTGCTTTCACACTGTCCTTAGCTTTCTTTTTCCAATGTAGAGAATAAACTAATTCCCTAATTCCACGTGCATGGTAATTTTATATTATTTTTATCTTCATATCAGTCTTGCATCTTTTGCATTGGAAATAGTTCTCAGCCATCCATCCTGCATGATTCATCATGTGTTGTCAATAATTCTCCTTGCTTAATTCCTTTGTTTCCCTCCTTTGCAATGCCACCTCCCTTATCCTTCACGCAGATCGCAATTGCAAATTGAATTATAGCCATTGATCTAAATGTAGATCTATCTAAACCATTGAACACCACCTGACTTAACCAATTTCACAGATTTCCTTTCAAACTCAGAGTGAGCACATTTTTGTTGCAAAATTATCTTGATCCATATATCTTCCTCGGATCAAATCTGCACCCTTCATTTTCCAGGACCTTTAACTCCATTTCACAAATATTCTAGTTTTCTCCTTCCTCACACCTTCAACTTGTGAGATAGATGCCAACCATAGATCTGCATATGTTCAAATATACAGTACCCTTTATCTCACCTTCCCTTTACCTTCATTTTGCAACCTTATCAATTTTATTTCTCCTTGCACCGTTGAGTTGTGAATTATCTTCAACTGTAGATCTTAATCTTGCTTGCAGCTCGACCATCCAATGGTGCAGTCCCTACCAAATTTTGCAACTTTGGGAAGTTCATTTGTTCGAGTCATGCATCTTCATTTTGTGAAATGATTGTTGACTATGGATCAGGATTGGAGTTTAATCTAAGCTGTTGGAAGATAAAGCTCCTACCCTATTTTTCAAATCTCCAACATGAATTACCCCTTGCTAGTTCATGTTGAAAAATTAATCCAGATCGTGGATCAAGAACCCACCCAGATATCCATCGTTCAAGTTTGTTGGGCCTACAAGATTTCACAAATTTGGAAAGTTTATTTATTCGTGCATGTTGTATATTTGAAATCAATATCCATTGTAGATCATTTCTTTTCCAGATAATCACCATTGAAATATGTGGGCCTTTAAACAATTCCACAGATTTTAAAACTCAATTTTCTCATGCAAGTTGATATTGTGAAATGAACCTCCGCCGCAGATTTCTTTCAACATCTGATCTTGGCCATTGAAAAATGAAGGGCTTACCTAATTTCACTGATATGGAGACTTCATTTATTCTTGCATGTTTATTCAGGGAAATGGCTTATAACCGTCAATCTGCTTCCATCCATTCATCTAATGGTCAATTTTTCCAGCAAGTTAACATTCTTCTACCCATACCAAAATTTATTTAGACCGAGCATCTTACCTTTGTGAAATCATTTTCAACCTTTGATATTCTTTGTTGTACATCTATCCCCTCCATTTTTGTCACCATATAACTCTGATCAGATTTTGATCTTCAAAGTTATTTGCAGGGTTAGAACTTAGGATTTCCAATTATTTAGAATCCAAACCTATGAATAAACCCTTCAGAACATTATAGAGACCCTATTAACACCCTTCAAAGTCATATGATATGAAAAAAATTTCATACCTTGCTCTTCATTTCACTTGCCTGACCCCTTAGCCCAAAATAGTGTTAACAACTGGCTCCAATTGGGGATGCTATCGTCCCTGCGAGGTAGCAAAGAACCACGTAGACCAATTCACAACTTTCAACACCTCAAACTTCTAGTTTTCTTTTTCTGTATATAAAAATAAAAATAAAGAAATAAATAAATGTGGCTACCCGTCCAGATCTTAGAGCCTTCTCTATAGGCTTCAAATCCTTTGGGTCACCATCTGTACCGATTTAAAAGTAAAGAAATATATGCAGGATATAGTAAAAAAATTACCTCCTTCCCTCAGGACAAGTAATGCTTTATAAATCTTCCATTTACTGGGCCTCCCTTCAGCTGATACCAATCTTGATGTTGCAAAATGAATGAATTTTCCCCTCTGTATGCTGTAATGATATATGGACCTACCCAGATGTGATCAAACTCACCATGCTTTTCTTCCTAGGACCATCCCATTTCAAAACCAACTCATTAAGTTGGAATTGTTCTTCCTTAACCTTTCTATCAAAAGCGTTCTTCATATTTTTTTGATGTGTTTTCACTTTATCATAAGCTTTATGCCACATCTCATTTAATTATATGATTTGATGTATCCTCCTTTGCATGTGATTAGGTTCATCCTCCTGCTCTTGCAATAATTTCATAACTGGAACTACCAAAGATGTTGGAAAAACAACTTCAGCTTGATATACTAACTGGAATTGTGACATCCCAATTTCCCTTTTTCTGTTAATTCTGTCAGCCCACAAAGCATATTTTAGCTTTGTATGCCAAGCCCTTTTGTATTTCTTCTAACAATTTCTTAATGATTCTTACTAAAGTCTTGTTAGAAGACTCTACCAATCCATTACCTTGTGGATAGTAAGCATTAGAATGGTTAAGATTGATATGATATTTATGACAGAAACTCATCATCTTCTTAGATTTAAAAGAAGCTGCATTATCAGTCACAATCCTCCTAAGACAACCAAATCTAACAAAAATATTGATTTCAAGAAAATCCTTGATCACTGCATCTGTATCTCTCATTGTAGGTATTGATTCAATTCATTTTGTGAAGTAGTTTTTTATTATCAAAATCCATCTATGTTGACTTGAATAATTTGGATTAATTTCCCTAATGAAATCTAATCCCCACTGCTGGAAAGGTGCATCTACTGAAATTCGATTAAGAGGAAGTGGAACCAGTTTTCTCTTACCATAAAAAATGTTGAAATATTGTAACTTCGAAGAATATTCTATATGTATCTTTTTTTTGTGGTCCCCAATGGTCC
This sequence comes from Pseudotsuga menziesii, assembly GCA_001517045.1. Lineage (NCBI taxonomy): Eukaryota > Viridiplantae > Streptophyta > Pinopsida > Pinales > Pinaceae > Pseudotsuga > Pseudotsuga menziesii. Next base: position 317,168 of record LPNX010240032.1, on the reverse strand, counting down.
TATCGGGAGAACCACTTGTATTACTTTATACCTCGATGCTCCTAATCGGAAGAACTAATGAGAGTCATGAGGTAGTCCCCTCTAATTGTAAAGGTGGGTCATTAGCACCCTAGTGTGGTTACTTGAGCCTACATGTGTAACTCGAGCCTACATGATTAACTTGAGCCTACATGTCAGATGAGTTAACTTAGGTGAACTGATGAATATAAATAGAGGTGTAGCGCTCCTCATTTCAAACACACACTCCCACTTGTGTAGCGCATTAGTGGAGGAGAGAAGAGTAGCTGGAGAAGGAGGAGGATCAGGATTTGATCTCCTTGTTGGTTTTATCTTTTGTCTTTTATCTTTTTGGGAAATCTATATTGAGGAAGATTTTGCTGGGTTTTTCCCTTTAGGGTTTTCCCAGGATAAATCTGTGTTGTTCTTGTGATACTGTTTCTTTCAATGATCCTGTTTATATGCTTTTGTTATGAAAATGAAATGAAATACTAATGTATTAGCTAAGCATATCAAAATTTAACATGGTATCAGAGCCACCCTGAATAGGACAGCTTTCACAAGGCAAAATAGCCCTCTCTCTCTCCTCGGAAGGAATTAGGGTTTTCGGGAAAAATTTTGAGTTTCAGAAAACTGATTGCATGGAAAGTTGCACCCTCCTAGAGCGCATTTTTTGAGCCTAGAATCACAGTTTTTGGATGTGTGAGTCTCCAGAAAAATCAAACCCTAGTTTGACAGCTATACCAGAAAACTACTGAACCAGAAAGCTGCAGAAGCTGAATCTTGCAAGTATGATTTGGAAGGTGCAGAATTGAAATCTCCAAAATCCAAGCACACCAGTCAACTCACCTCATTCAAGCGCATCTCCTGGTAAGTTCAGTTTCTCACTCCGCAAAATTTCAATTTTTTGTGATTTTCTGACAAGATGGCCCCAAACACTAAGCTTGAGGGCAAGCTAGAAGGCATAGAAAATTTTTGAGCATGGAAATACAGGATTGGTCTCATTCTCCAAGAGAATGATCTTGATAAGTATTTCAAAGAAGAAGTCTCAGAACTTGGAGAAGCTGAAGCCAAGGAGAAGCACAGAAATGATATGATTAGAGCACAAAGGATTATTGCTGACTCCATCAAGGATCACTTGATCCCTCAAGTGTCATCCAATAAGACTCCAAAATAAATGTATGATGTCCTTTCCAGAATGTATGAAGGAAGAAACATCAACAGGAAGATGAATCTAAGAGCTCAACTGAAGAGCACCAAGATGAGTCATGGAGAATCTGTCCAAGACTACTTCACAATGGTTTCTCAGATCAAAGAGAAACTAGAAGTTGTTGGAGATAAGCTTGATGAATATGAATTAGTTATGACTACTCTCAATGGTCTCACTAGACCCTGGGAATCCTCCATCCAGATGATGTGTGCCAAAAAAGAAAGAATGATGTTTGAAGTAGTATGGGACGACTGCATTCAAGAAGAGACTAGAGTGGCAAACAAAGAAACCTTACTGAAGGAAGATGATCAAGCCCTAGCCACTCACACCAAGAGAAGAAGAATTCAATCTAACTTCAAGAGAATAAACTTCAAGGAGTCTCAACCTCCCAGAAGAATCCAAAGAAGGGAAAATCATCCAGAAAAGGACTACTCTGGCTTTCAATGTTTTCATTATGATAAGATAGGACATCTTGCCTGAAATTATCCTATAAAGAAGCAAGAATATAAGAAGAGGATCAACAAGAAAAAAAGATATCATGCTCATCTAGCGGAAGATGAAGATGAAGAAGAAGAAGGACCTCCAAGAAAGCAAGCAAGAGAAGAAGATGCAGAAGAGTATGTACTATTCTCTGCACTCTCTGGGACCATAACACCTGGAGAAGACACTTGGCTTATTTATAGTGGTGCTTCAAAGCACATGACGGGAAAAAAGAAAACTCTGTCCAAACTTGAAGAAATAATCTCTCCTTAGAAAGTATCCCTAGGAGATGACTATCAATATCCGATCAAAGGAGTTGGTGAAGCAAGCTACAAACTTGATTCGGGTAATCCTCTAAAGATTAAAGATGTATTATATGTACCTGGTTTAAAGAAGAACTTACTTTCTATCTCAGCTTTAGATAAGAAAGGATTCAGAGTTTCTTTCATATATGGCCAAGTACTCATGTGGCCCAAAGGAAATAATATTGAAGATGCAATCATCATTGGTGAAGAAGAAGGAGGCTTGTATAAACTCAAGGGGCACTCAGAAATAGCCTTTGTTCATGAGTCCACTAACCCTAGTGAACTATGGGATAGAAGGCTTGCCCACATCAACTACAAGGCTCTACCTCATGTGAACAAAGTAGTGACGGGATTACCATATATGAAGATCAAGCATGAAGGCATTTGCAAAGGATGTGCGAAAGGAAAGAACATCAAGAATCCATTTCCGAAAAGTGAAACCAAAACAAAAGGTATGTTGGAATTGATTCATTCAGATGTATGTGGTCCAATGTCTTCTACATCCTTAAGTGGCTTTTAATATTATATGGCATTCATTGATGACTTTTCAAGAAAGACTCGGATATACTTTTTGAAAGCAAAGAATGAAGTATTTGAGAAATTCAAGGAGTTCAAAGCCTTGATAGAGAATCTTTCAGACAAGAAGATAAAGACACTTTGTTCAGATAATGGAGGAGAATATACCTCAAAAGAATTTGAGGCCTTTTGCAAAGATGCTGGAATCAAGAGGGAACTAACTACTCCCTACAATCCGCAATAGAATGGGGTTGCAGAAAGAAAGAATAGAACCATCATAGAGGCAGTGAAGACAATGATATATGATCAAGATCTTCCAATGCATCTATGGGCAGAAGCAGCAAGAACTGTTGTGTATGTGCAGAATAGAATATCTCATAGTGCTCTTGGGTTCAAGACACCAGAAGAGATATTCATAGGAAAGAAGCCTGAGGTAAGTCACCTCAAGACATTTGGTTGTCCAGTATATATTCATATACCGAAAGAGAAAAGAACCAAGTTAGACCCTTCCGGAAAGAAGGGGATATTTGTTGGATATTGTGAAGTATCAAAAGCATTCAGAATCTATATTCCTAGATTCCATCGCATAGAAATCAGTCGAGATGTGACATTTGATGAAGATATAGCCCTCAAGAGATCCAAGAAGTGCCAACATGAAGAAGTGTATGAAGAAGAGACATCTCCCAGAAAGAAAGAAACTACATGTCTCCCTGAAGATGAAGGTCCTGAAGAACGTGACTTAGCAGAACCACAAGAACCTCCCATGATGGAGATGTCAAGAAAGAGAAATCCTACTTGGACAAGAGAAATTATACGAGAAGCAAAAATATATGGAGCTCCTGAAGGCTCCACAAGGGAAAGAAAGAAGCCTAAGATTTTTTCCAATTATGTAGCCTTGCTGTGTAATCTTGTAGATCAAGAACCTACAAGCCATGAAGAAGCTGTACAGAAGAAAGAGTGGGTAGAAGCAATGACTAAAGAATACCAGTCAATAATGAAGAATGATGTTTGGGATATAGTTCCCAAACCTAAAGGAAAGAGTATAGTATCCTCCAAATGGATATTCAAAATAAAGCATGTTGCTGATGGAAGTATCGAGAAGTATAAGGCAAGATTTGTGGCTAGAGGATTCTCTCAGAAAGAGGGAATTGATTATGAGGAAACATTTGCTCTAGTATCACGGTATACTTCGATTAGAGCTATCATGGCACTTGCATCTATGATGAAATGGGAATTACACCAAATGGATGTGAAAACATCTTTTCTGAATGGTGTGATCGAAGAAGAAGTATACATAGAACAACCACAAGGATTTGAAGTTGAAAATAGACATACTCATGTATGCAAGTTGAAGAAGGCCCTCTATGGCCTAAAACAAGCTCCTCAAGCTTGGTATGAAAGGATAGACAGGTTCTTGTCAAGCATGGGCTTCACCAAGAGTAAAGCTGATCCTAACCTTTATCTTAAGGTTGTAAAAGATGAACCTGTCATCCTGTTGTTATATGTGAATGACTTATTCTTGACAGGGAATGAGAAACAGATTATGGAAAGCAAGAAGAAACTAGCAAGAGAATTTGAGATGAAAGACCTTGGGTTAATGCATTATTTCCTAGGTCTGGAAGTATGGAAAAGTTCAGAAGGAATCTTTCTCAACCAAGGGAAGTATACGGTAGAGATATTGAAGAGATTCAATATGTTGGAATGCAAAGCCATGGCCACACCCATGGAATCCAAACTGAAGTTGTTAGTTGATGACCCATCAGAATTAGTGGATGTGACTCACTACAGACATATCATTGGGTCATTAATGTATTTAACAAATACCAGACCAGACATTTGTTTTGCTGTGAACACCTTAAGTCAATTTCTTGTTCAACCAAGATGGGTTCACTTAGTAGCTGCAAAACATGTGATGAGATATCTGAAAGGGACTATAGACTTTGGTCTAGACTATGATGGTAGCCATGAGTATAGATTGTATGGATACATAGATGCAGATTGGGCTGGAACTTTATCTCAGATAGAAAAAGTACTTCATGTGGATGTTATAGTCTGAGATCTGCTATGATTTCATGGTTTAGTAGAAAGAAATCTAGTGTTTCTCTAAGCACAACTGAAGCAGAATATATAGCAGTTTGCTCTGCTAGTTGTGAAGCCATATGGTTTTGAAAGTTGATGTCAGGATTATTCAACCTAGAGTTGGACACTACCGTGATTCTATGTGATAATCAAATTTGTATAAAGATGACAGAGAACCCAATATTCCACGATAGATCGAAGAACATAGAAATCAGGTATTTCTACATTCGAGATATGATGCAGAAGGAAGCCATAAATCTCTAGTGTGTGAGTACGAATGAACAAGTTGCTGATGTGTTGACGAAGCCTCTGTCTCGAGTAAAGTTTGAATACTTTCGAGAAAAGCTTGGTTTTGTTCAGAAAGACCTTCCTCGAAAGGGGAAGTAGTGATGTTGTAGTGGGATTGTATCACCCCTGGGCTCTTGCCCTAAAGTGATCCGGTGACCTCAGTCATCGAGAATGAAGAGGGATTGTATCATCCTGGGACATTTGTCCAAAAGTGATCCAGTGACCTCGGTCATCGAGAATGAAGAGGGATTGTATCATCCTGGGACATCTATCCAGAATAGATCCGGTGACTTCGGTCCTCGAGAATGTATTGGGATTGCATCATCCTTGAACTTCGGTTCAGAAAGGTATCCAGAGGCTTCGGTCCCTGAGAATGTGGAAGGATTGCATCATCCTTGAACTTCAGTTCAGAAAGGTATCCAGAGGCTTCAGTCCCTGAGAATGTGGCAAGATTGCATCATCCTTGAACTTCGGTTCATAAAGGTATCTGGAGGCTTCGGTCACCGAGAATGTGGCAGGATTGCATCATCCTTGAACTTCGGTTCAGAAAGGTATCTAGAGGCTTCGGTCCCTGAGAATGTGGCAGGATTGCATCATCCTTGAACTTCGGTTTAGAAAGGTATCTGAAGGCTTCGGTCCCTGAGAATGTGGTAGGATTGCATCATCCTTGAACTTCGGTTCAGAAAGGTATCCGGAGGCTTCGGTCCCCGAGTATGTGGTAAGATTGCATCGTCCTTGGACCTAGTCCTAAAGTGATAGGGACCGATTATCCTGTAATCAATCCGGTGACTTCGGTTGTTGAGAATGTGATAGGATTGTATCATCCCTGTACTTAGGTCCAAAAGTGATCCAAATACTTTTCGTCTTCGTGTTGTGGATTGCAGGTTATTGCTGATGATGATGACGTATTGATAGAAATATCAGAGTATGATGATGATGACGTACTGATCGAAATATCAGAGTATGACGATGATGATGTTGTTGTTCAAAATATCAGAGTATGATGACAATGATGTTTCTGATCGAAAGTTCAATGAGCTGATGATGATTTTGCTGATCGAAAGTTCAAAGTGCTGATGATGATGTTGCTGATCGAAAGATCAAAGAGCTGATGATGATGTTGCTGATCAAAAGGTCAAAGTGTTGAAGATGATGTTTCTAATCGAAAGGTAAAAGAGATAAAGATGTTGCTGCTGATCAAAAGGTCAAAGATGTTGCTGATCGAAGAGGCCAAAGATGTTGCTAATCGAAGCGGTCAAAGATGTTACTGATTGAAGCGGTCAAAGTGTTGACGTTGCTGAAGACTGTAGATTTAAGATGAAGACTACATGATGTTGAAAAGCTTCCAATGATTTATAGATGTGCTACCCTGATGATGATGATGATGCTCTCTCTCTCTCTCTCCTGTTATTTTTGTTGTTGATGTTGATGTAGGATACCCTTCTCGTTAAGGGGGGGTGTTGAAATATTGTAACTTCGAAGAATATTTTATATGTATCTTTTCTTTGTGGTCCCCGATGGTCCTATCGGGAGAACCACTTGTATTACTTTATACCCCGATGCTCCTAATCGGAAGAACTAATAAGAGTCATGAGGTAGTCCCCTCTAATTGTAAAGGTGGGTCATTAGCACCCCAGTGTGGTTACTTGAGCCTACATGTGTAACTCGAGCTTACATGATTAACTTGATCCTACATGTCAGATGATTTAACTTAAGTGAACTGATTAATATAAATAGAGGTGTAGCGCTCCTCATTTCAAACACACACTCTCACTTGTGTAGCACATTAGTGGAGGAGAGAAGAGTAGCTGGAGAAGGAGGAGGATCAGGCTTTGATCTCCTTGCTGGTTTTATCTTTTGCCTTTTATCTTTTTGGGACATCTATATTGAGGAATCTTTTGCTGGGTTTTTCCCTTTAGTATTTTCCCAGGATAAATCTGTAATGTTCCTGTGATACTGTTTCTTTCAGTGATCTTGTTTATATGCTTTTGTTATGAAAATGAAATGAGATACTGATGTATTAGCTAAGAATATGAAAAGTTAACAAAAAATATGTCATTGGTGACATGTAATGGTATCCTTATAAACATTAGAAAACATTGAGGGCCATTAAAAACCAGCTCTCAAAATCTTATTTGCTGTCACCTTCCATGAGTGATTCCCTCCACAATCTCCTTTATGAAAATCCTTCATTTTCTGTTGAGCTTCATTTTACAATAGGAAATTTAGTAGCACACCACTAGGATCCTTCTAGTACATGTATTGATTCAAAATATAGAACTTTACAGCTTTCAACTTCACAGATCTTGCTCTTGTTTTACTTAACCCTGCAGGAGCTTGTAGATTTTGCAAAACATATACAATATCATAGTACCATGGAGACATGGAAATTCAGGCATTACCTGTACCCCTGTATCAAGCTGGCTTGAGTGGTTGGACAAGAAATTAAGTTGTAAGGATTCATAATTAGAGTCTAGAATCATTTTTTCCAGTGCTTGTCCTTTAATCAACTTTTTAGGTCTGGTTTCAATATCATACTCCAACAGTACACCAATCCATTTTGCTCTCTTCCCTTCTGGATCTAACTATGTGAGAATACTCTTTACCACATTACTTGGAACATATGAAATAATATGCGAATGAAGAATATACACTCTAAACTATTTTAAATATTTCACTAGAGCACATGTGTGCTTTTCCATGATATCATGTTTCGGTTCACCATCTCTTCATACCTTACTGAATAAATCTATGGGTTGCTCAACATTCTGATTGTTCTTCTGCAATTGTATGTTCTAATGCATAATAAAATATCAGGAAATCTTTATTAAAATAAGGGCTTACCAAAACTGGAGCTTCTGTGTAGCTTGTTTAATATCCTTGAAAGACTTCTTGACATCCATTGTCCACTTTATCTCATTCTCCTTCTTCAACATGTTGGTGATATTCCTCAGTATTTCAGCAAAGCTAGGAATGGACCTCCTTAAAACGTTTACCTAGCCAATGAATGATTGTACCTCTTTTTTTCTCCTGGGATCCTCAACCTTTAAAATTTCACTGACTCTTTCTAGATCTATTTTAATACCATCCTTTCAAATGATATGTCCTAGCAATTTTCCTTCTTCCAATGCAAAATTAGATTTCCCAAGATTTAATGATATGCCATATTTCCTGCATTTCAGAAGAAAAAAAATTCCAAATGTTTGATATGTTCCCTGTTAGACCTAGAATAAACAATGTTATCATCCATATAAACAACCACAATTTTGTCTTTCTCTTTTGCAAAAGTAATTTCCATAGCACGTTGAAAAGTAGCCCCTACATCCATCAAACCAAAGGGCATTTTGGCATACATAAATGTACCCCATGGTGTAGTAAATGTAGTCTTTTACTGTTCTTTAGGAAGCACTTTGACAGGGTTGTATCCTAAGAAACCATCCATAGTATAAATCCTTTCAGATCCCACCACGTTTTGCAAAATATGATCCATCTTTGGTAATGGGTAGTTGTCCTTCAATGAAACTTTGTTAAGATTTATAAAATCTACACAAAGTCTAATTTCACCATTTTTCTTTCTAACAGGTACTAAATTAGCTACCCATTTTTAAAATCTTAGTCACAATAGTCTTAGCATTGAATAACTTTTTAATCTCTTTCTCTATCACATGCATCAACATTGGGTTTATCCTTCTTATATTTTTCCTGAAAGGATTTTCTCCAGGTTTTATTGGAATGGTATGATGTATGATAGAGGTATCATACTCTTTGAGGTCTTCATTTCTCCAAGAAAACACATCAGTGTATTTCTTTATCCGATTGATATATTCTTCTTTTTCCTTAGCAGAAAAATTCTTATACAATTTTATAACCTGTGGAGTTTCTTCAGTGCCTATATTTTTATCCTCGACAACATTATCAACATGTTTAACTTTAGGATCCTTAGAAACATCATTTTGGTCAAAATTTTTCTCTAAGGGAATCAGACCTTTTAGGATAAAATTGCTCTTCAGCTGAATTATGTCCTTTCCCCCTAACATGTTTTTCAACTTTTTATTTTTAGTGTTTTCATCTCCATTTTTTCCATCATCTTGGAAGTTCTCTAAATTTACATTTTCTGTTTCAATCTAAGCATTTACAAATTCATCAGACATTTCCAAAAATCTCTTTATCTGCAAATCATCATCAAACACTTGCCAATATTTGGATTTTTCTGGTATGCAGGGTCTATTTACAAATTTGACTCTATACTTTTTCTGAGAATGGATGGGAGTTTTGAATTTTTCCAGTAGCTATAGTCAAAGGATCATCCACTCGATTTTCAATTATGGGGATTACTCTGATTTTGTGTTCTGTAAATTAATTACCAAACATATCACATACTTCATTTATGTCAGCCCTCATCCTAGGATGTTTTGTTTGATAAATGTCATTCACTTGGTTTACTACAAGTTAATAATCCCCAAACACCTCTATTCTTTTTGCTCCCATATCCTTTAAAGCATTCAAACCAAGTAGCAGAACTTCATACTCAACCACATTACTAGTACATTCAAAAGTCAATTTATAAGACATATCTTTGAAATCTCTAATTGGAGAAATAATATACACACTAGCACAAACACCAATCTTACTTATGGACCCATCAAAATACATAGTCCATAAACCTTCTTCATTCTGCTTCCTCTCTAAAGCTTCCTGTCTTTTTGCAAATTATTCATCTCCTTTAAGCTCTATTTGTACAGGAATTTCAGGATCAATGTGAGGGCCATCATTAAAAAATATAGAAGGTCCTAGATCAGTATCAACATTATAAATATGATGGTTTTCAGGTTTGTCTCTACTACTGGCCACATAAGCTAATCTATTCTCTGTATATAATCTTATGTTCCCTCCAAATAAAGGAATGGTGCCATATGTCATATCCATTTGTAAAGCTCCCTTCAATTTTGATTCCCAAGATCTTGAAAACATCATGCCAAACTTGGGAGGAATATCAACCACCACAACATCCATAACAATGCTTTTGGCTGGTAGTTGTGCAAGGGTTACCACCATATATTTTATTAATCCCAGACATCTTACCTTTCTGGAATCAAAAGAATACAGGTCTTTGTAAGGCCTATTAATCTCCAACCCCGGAATTTCTACCACCAACCTTGGCATAATATTATGAGATGAACCTGAATATAACATTGCATTGTACAATATCATATCATGTACAGTTAGACTCAATTAAAAAGGAGGAACCTCCTCATCATCGGTTTCTTCAATTTTGGTCCCAAGGACAATAGTGGGATAATCATCTGTCACTTCTAAAATATCTGGGTGATCATCACCTTGATACCTGACCAATTTAATAATGTTTTCCCTATATTCATTGTTCATAAATAATTCATTAAAGGGAATAGAAATCTTGATTTTTGAGAATTCATCTTGCAAGCTAAAGGATGAAATTGGCTTTTCTAAATCAATTGGTAGTGGCTTCTTGTTCTCTTTTGAATTGTGTTCTTTGTTCTCATAATTTTTATGTACAGTGGTATATTTTTATTTTTATTTTTATTTTTCTTTTTATGAATTTTATTTATTACTAGAAGGCTGATTTTTCTTTATCCTTCCATTATTTATTACTACATCTTGACTTCTCAACTTTAATTTCTTCTGAACATCCTCAATGGCATTTTGATACCCTCTTAGATACTGTTCTGAATCTACCTCTGAAATAGTACTCTCATCATCCTAAGCAAACATATTATGCTCCTCTTCAATAAGGTATATCTCAACATCAGCATCATCAAAGTGATAAATTTGATTTTCCATTAGATCTTCTTCCTCTGCCCCCTCATCAACCAAATTATCTGGAAATGGTGGTCTAATTTTCTAATCTTCAAGGTTCCTTTGGTTTCTTGTAGGAGGAGGTGGTATTCTAAAGTTCGGGTTTCTTATATGATTTTCAAGATTCTCTCTGTTTGGTGGTCTATTATCTAGAGCCAACCTGTCTATCAATCTCTCCATAGTCTTCATCATCATCTCAAATTTGGCATCATTTGCAGAAGTAGATGGTTGATTTTCTTGTCTTCTCCTATCTGCTTCTACTCTATTTTTTAGTTTCCCCGAATCCATAAGTTTTCCTCCACCTCTACAGCATCTTTAAACATAACAAGAAAACTAGCAGACTTTCTTTCTCTCAACAACAATGCAAAATCACTTCCAAAAGCATCTACATAATGAATTTTAGCAGCACCTACCAAGGGTTTAATATCAGCTCGAATAGAATTGTATACCCTCATGAATCTACTGGAAAACTCATGCACATACTCAAATTTCCCTTTATTTAAATTATTATATTGAGAAAGTATTTGTAAAGGGATCTTTTTTCCTCCCACCTATCCAAGAACAGTGTTTGGAAAGCTTCAAAAGTGGGGATAGATCTTGTTGGTAAGTCCTTAAACCACCATATTTCCTCTCTAGACAAACTCTGAACAAAAAACCTCATCTTTGCATCATCGTGATCAACTTCCTCCAGGTCAATGAAATCCTCAAACCTGTCCATACGTTGTCTTGTTGTAAAGTTTCCCTCCCCATCATATAAGGAAATTCTCAGTGATTAGTTTAAAGGGAGGTCATGTAAAAACGTTGGCAAAGCCAAAGGTGAAAACCTGGCTTCCATTTTTCTAGGTGGGTTTGGTACAACATGTGGTTTTGCAATACAAGATAGCTCTGAGGAGGACTGTGAACAAGGCTTGAAGTATGATGCTCGTGAGTTTGAAAAAGAGGACTACTTTCTTCAACTTTTATAGGGTTTTGCAAATTTTGCCACAAGGAATCTAAGAGATATGACTCAAATATGTTTGGATCAATCTCTATTTTATTTAAGTATGAATCAGATTTAGATCTTAACAAAGGTTTTCCAACATTTAATACCAAATCCAAATCTTGAAAACTATAGAAATATTCTTGAAATAAAAACCTTTTAGTTTGAGAAGTGCTAGCTTTATTTTTTCCATTCCTATGTCTAAACAAACATTTTGGGTTTTCCACATTTTGTAAAATTTTAGTATTAGGATTATCTCGTGTGTTTTCTCTCCTGGAAGCCAGGATGCTTTCTGAAATATTGCTCAAAATTAATGTGGAGTCGCCAGGGAAAATGTACAACCTTCTTCAAATGTGGAAATCTCTGTTTTCCCACATAAATCCTTTCTTTCTTAGAATCTTGCAGTATTTGACGTTTCTTCCCAGGGCTGATTTGAACTCCCGTTCCCCAGCAATGATGCCAATATGTAATCACTCGAAATGTACCTCAAGTTGTAGGAAAGCAATCTCAAGGTAACCACAAAACCAAGCTTTAGGATAGAAAACTGGCTTCTTTCTCTCCAGAGAGGGATCTCTCAATGGTTGTTTAACAAGGCCATATATATAAATAAAATAAAGAATCAGATTGTATTATTGGTTGAAACAGGGAAATTAAACATTGGGATATGGAGTCAAAATATATATATCAATCACAATTTTTTTTTCATGGAAACTTCAACAAAGGCAAGATAGCTATTTAGTTACAGTCAAAATGCTTTAGTTTGGTGTAAAAGAAGAGATAATGAACAGTCCATTAACATGGGAATCTATTAGAGATGAATCCAATGCTAACTTTAGAGGAAAATCTTGGTGAATATCTAAAAAGAACAGTCAAATCATATACATATGAATTATGAACCATTAAACACTCATTTCAAACATGAAGGAATACATAATGAAAGGTAATTACAGGAAAACATTCACAATAAGAAGGGGAAAAGAGACTCTAATCATGAACAACAGATTTATCTTTGAAGAAAAGGCCATATTTAGCTTTGTGATTTACACAAATCCTCTCTCATGGCTTCCAACACTTTTTTCATAACATTCAGAGGTTCTTATACAATTGCTCCATGAGCTGAAATAAAACAAACTGTTAAAAATAGGCATAACTGCCTTTAGATGTGGCATTCGATACTTATTAACTACTAACTAATTCTAGAAACTAAACTAAATTCCTAATAACTGTTCTTCAGCAGCAAATTCTCCACAATCTTCCATGTCTTCATCCATGCAACGTGTATTTGGTCCTTCTAAATTTTTCTACTCTCTTCCATTGGTTCGTAGATGACAATTCTAATGTGGACATCTCCTTTGATAACATGCGAAATTCCACATGATCCCTATAAGAATAATTTTGTAAATGTTCACATGCTTCCTTGAAAGCAAAAAACATCTCAAATCCGTTTGTCAACTAGTCTACAATCGTTTTTCCAGATAACGATTGGTCCATATCAACAAAATTTGTGTGATCCAATCTGCATTGAATCAACTTGTCTTGATACTCCTTCTGAGTCAACATAGTGCCCTTTTCTTCCCAAAATAATGGGAGTCCTTTCTTGAATAAAGGATCAAACATATCTCTAAAAATATTTAATTGATGTGTCATGATGTCAATTTTAGCCAGGACTATGTCCAAATTATGATACTTATTCACCACCTTTCTGTCCTAGGTTATGATTGATATTCTATCCTTAATATTTGCATTCTTCAAATCATCTTCTGTTAATCCATTCAAAAATTTTATGGCATTATTTCCATAATCAATTGGCTTTTTATTTAATTTCTCCTTTTCTGTCATCACAATTTGTCTGGATGACTTAATCACAACCTCTTTATCTAACACATAGTCAAGGTAAGGTCTCAGTTTTCTTACTTCTGCTATGATGCCATCCCAAATGATATGATTTGACCCCCACACTGATGATTGACCTGTAACCTGCTTCATTAATTTTTCATTCTTGGTTTGTAATTCTTGGCATTTGGCTTCCCAAGCCTTTCTCTCTTGTTCCCTTTTCAATTCCAAGCTTTCCAGGTATTTATTTTTATTTTTCAATCCATTCAACTCTAATTCTTTAAGGCTAACCTATGACATATCCTAGACAATAGTTTGTTCACTGGATTGAATTGAGGGAGGAATAATTTTGCATTCAAGATATTTCTCCTTTTATTGTAGCTCTTTTTCTTTCTCCTGCAATTTATTTTCCAATTCATCAAATTTTACTTTGAGAGTCATCTCACTCTCAACTACAAGAGTCATATCTTTCTGCCATTGTTTCTCTTTTTCTGCAAACTTTAACAATTTGGCCTTACAATCTATTAATTCACAACTCAAGACATTTTTTTCTTTCTCAAGCTAAACCAATTCAGATGCTTGTATTAGTCGTGTAGAAGGTATCTTCAACTTGTTTTTTAACAGTTGAATGGCATTTTCCTTTTCATTCAACAATTTTTGTATTCATGCCCCTTTATTTACTTGGCTCTCAGTAGCCAGTAAATCTGTTTTCAATTTCTTTATATGTGCTCGATGGGATCTGTTCTCTACCTTCTCATGTTGTAGTTGATTCTGAATTTTACTCTTATTGGTCTGTAGTGTTAGCACTCAGAATCGCGCCCAAGGTTGCGGAAGGAATACCCCGAGGTAACAACAAAACCGCTTTAGGAAAGGCGAGCTAGATTCTTCCTTCCCAGAGAGGGATCTCTCAAAAGATATTTATCAAGGCCATATTTAGAGATAAAACAAATTCAAGTTGAGTTCATGGTTGAAATAGGGAAAACATAGTTGGGTTATGGAGTCACAAATTTACCAAATATACAAATCGATTTTGCGTAGGAAATACCTACAAAAGCACGGTAGAATTTCAGTTACCGTCAATGTATTTTGGGTCTGGTGAAATAAGAAGAAAGATGACAATCCATTAATGTAGAGCACCAATTAGATGAATTCTACATCAACTTTGGTAGAAATAATTTTGTGGATATCAGAGACGATAGACAGAGCATAACAACATATGAATTATGAAACTATCATACACTTATCTCAGATATCAAGGAAAAACATAACGGAAATATTAACAAAGAAGACATGCACATAAAGGAAAAAGCTCACATACTGTAACTTGGAAACACACATCAATTTCTGCATTTAAAGTCTAGCATCCGGCTTTGCAACTTTTATTAAAACTGATCAAAATTACATATACAAAAAAATTTCACGGGTTTCAACCCTTCCCTCCTCTATAGAGGGTATATTTATAATTCCCTAGACCCCTGAGGCTGCCCTCAAAAAAGGGTCAGGAATTAGTTACAATCATAATAAAAATCCTAACAAACTTAGATGTGGCATATTCACCATGATTTATACATATAAAATGAGAGAATATGGAGAGATGCACATGCTATACATAAACAATAATGCAACATCTACAATTGTTAGGCTCGCTTATCGTGAAAATGACGGCTCGGGACACTTTCATCAATTTTTCTACTAACTCAGCTCGAGTTGTTTCTCTTCATGTTGGACATGTGACACATCTTTATACTTCTAGAACTTCTATGTTAATTCTATGTTCGATGGCATGTTCTGCCTGTGTTCACAGAGGGCATGAAGGTTTATGTCATTTTTGTGTTCGACTCCCCACCTGACACTTCTGTCTCCTGGAAAGACTTTTATTTACATAGACCTAGAGAATAAAACCCTATTTTTTGATAGTAACAAGTCCTTGATGGGATTTTCATTCTTGTGCTTCTCTTCTCCCAGGAGCAGGGTCCTCCTACAGGTCATAACAACGTGATACCTCTTTGGATTCGTCATCACCCCAGATAAAGTTGGAAAGTGGAATCCACGACAATGATGACAAAGGCCTGCGATCCTCCCTCCTCTCATATGAGAATTCGCTCCGACTGGTCTCCCCTAGAAATAGACACTACACATTGTGATTATGGAGATAGCGACCACGCCTGGATGCTTTGGCAGGATACCCATTAGACAAGAAAGTTCAGGCACTACTTCCCTAGGGGTGCTGCATTTTATTAGGACAACACTTCCCTCACTAGCCTCAGAAGGTATTTCTAATGTGATGAACATCCTTACATCGACCTTACTGGTGTCAGAAAAATTCTCTAATGTAATGAAAATATTTACCCTAATGGTTGGACCCCTCTTATCATGAAAACCCAGGAATGAAAGAATTTCGGAGTGGCACCCATTGGGTGATAGAATACCTTGGAAAATAGGTTTCTCAAGTAGGAAAACCATCACAGGATTCCTTTCAAGACTCTCAATATTATTAGCCAAATAACATTCAACCATAGTATGCCTCTCTTCAACATCTACCCAGTCTATATCTTCGAATGCCTCTGACGATGGTGCTTATAAAGGGATGGGTGGTCGAACTCAACAATGGCCTTGTCAAAACTTCACACACACCATCACTTAGTAGCATGCTAACAGCATGCACTGTCACCTGAGTTCAGGATCCAATCCTTACATGGAGATACCATCCATGCCATCCCTTTTTGATACGACGATAGGCTATCAACTGCGAAAGTGACCTTTGTATTCACTCTTCATCAACCCTCAGTTAACTCACGGCATGTGGACTAGACATTTGGAATTCATTGATCTCTCCTAGTGACAGTATCAGAATGTCCTTGCTTCCTATGCTTTTGTTTCCTTTTTCCCACTCCATGTGAGGGCCATACTTATCTTCCATAGTTTGATCATTAGGGCACCCCCACATGCATGGGGAAATGAACCTTTGGATTTTGGGAGGTGATCTATGCCATGGATTTGATTGATGGTCATAGATCCATTTAAATGGCATCTGGATATTCAATTACTTTTTGCCTCCATCCTTTATGTACTCACCCCCAAAACGTTGCTTATTTTCACCCAGGATGAGCAAAACTTCCTTCAACCATGGATCTTCATTTTTGTTTTCACAGGGGCCTTTGAAATGTGTGAGCCGTATGAAAACCCACAAATTTCAACCCTAATCCTTCCTCATACAACTTTCGATGAGTGGAATCATTTCTAGCCCTTTGATTGGAAGTGTCTTCAATCTCTTCCTTCCATTTTTAACGGACGTACCATATTTCATAAATATTAGGGTTGGTTTTATCCATGGATGTTCGATTAACGAAAATGTTGTCTGCCATGGATCTCTCCTCGAATCAATATCCACCATCGAGACTTCCTTTGTCTTAACCCATTTTCACAGATTTGAAAGAAGGAATCATCGCGAGCACTTTATATTAGCAAAAATTACCTCCTCTGCATATCTAGCCTCCCGTTAATCTCGACCCTTGAAACGTACAGGCGTTTTAACCTATTTCACAAAATGAAAAAAGAAACTTTTGCCGTGCATGTTACCTTTGCAAAAAATTCTCCCTCCATTGATCCCACTCGTCCCTCAATCACTACCATTGAAATACACTCCCCTTTACATGGCTTCAGTTGACTTGTGTATTCTGTCCCTTTCCTCCACCTTGGAACATCGAAAGCACTTATGACCGTAGATTTGTTCATTTTTCTTATCTGATGGGCCATGACATCTGCAAGCTAACCTTTTATTTCTTAAGCTGAAATTCTTAATCCCATTTCTTGTTTGCACACAATTAGGACCATATTTTCCTTTTCTCATACAATCTCAAGGCCTAAAATCTTAAACCTTTTCAATCATCCTCCAATCTTGTCTTAGAGATGACCCTTGGGGAATTTTACAGAAACTCTTAAGGTTGTATGATGCAAAATCCAACATATCTTGTTTCTCCAACTAGTTAGCACAAAATCAGTGCTAACAAGGGGCTCAATATAGGGATGTTATCCTCCCCATGAGGTAGCAAAGAAACCCATAGAATAGGTGTCGAATCCATTTGACAGCTCTCCAAACCTCGCTGCAAATATCCAGCATTCTCTAAAAACCAAAATTGAACTAGTGTTGAAGCCAAATAAAAAAATTGAAATTGATACTAAAAATGCTTAAAAGAAATGTTTTCCATGTCAAGATTATTCATCTCTACCTACCTACCCTACTTACTGAACCTCAACACCTAGTCAAGTGACTTCTGACTTCCAGTGAAGCCAGTCAAGTAGATGGTCCCACAAACCAACTTTGCAATTAGGTATGACCAAAGGAAAAAACAACAGACTTAATGGTAAAACATTAGGACAAGGGATTTGATATTCATAGTTAAGATATAAATATTCGTTACCATTGCAAAACTTCTCCAGGTATTCTGCCATTGGATCATGAAAACCTGTAGAATCTTTTGTTATTTGTTTTCTATGATATAACTGCCCCAATTGCAACACCTTTAGCCCCCCATCGAAATTTTCTCCAAGAGAACCACGCAAGGAAAACTCCCGACCAACTTCAAATGAAACGTCAACTTTTCCATATAATATCTCCAAGTTCAAAAATGGATTCCTCATATGTGTTTCAAAGAAAATAGCATTGTGTTCTTCAACAGAATCGAGAAACTTGATTTCTGAATTCAAAAAACATAAGGAAGCGTCCCTTTTGGAGTTTCCCCCTCCTTCCTGGTGCATTCCTCCATCATTACAAACCCATGATCGGTCTTCCTGGATGAAAATTCTCTCCATATATTCAGCTACAGGATAATAAAAAACATGATGGCCTCCAAAAATTTTAGTCATCTGTTTATCCTGAGAAAGCTACTCGGGAAGTAACCCCTCTAGCCCGCAATCAAGATGATATTCAAATTAACTAAGAAAAGAGTATTCATGAAAATTTTCAATTGATACATCATGACTCTCAGCCAAACTTTCTGAATTTAGGGCTTCATCCTTTATACATGCTTCAACAAGGACACAATCATTTTCTCCAACATGATCAAGAAAACAAAATGCTTCCCCCTAACATGAAATTTATGAATTTTAAAAATATGGGGAAACATTTATTTTGGGACCCTCATTTCCTTCTTTATCAGGTCCTAGACTTACAAACTCTACGGTTGTTTTCTCAAGAACAACACCCCAATAATTATCCTCATACTCATCATACACCGACGATCTGAAAACTTCTTTAGAATCATCACCAACAGGACTTATGACGAGATGAGTTCAATTTTCATAAAATAGAGGATTATAATCCCTTCCTTGCACAAGATTAATCTGATCCCTTTCTTTCCCATACAAACCAAGACTGGATGGCAAGGCAAGTTCTTCTCGTTCACATTGCTCATTCAACTCTAATTCTTTTCCCATTTTGTCATCACTGTCTTGATCTAAAAAATTTCTAGACATCCTAAGATTGTCTTCGACCTCTAATGAATCAACAAACATATGCTGCAATGTAACTGACCTTCTTTCTAAAAGTAGTAATTAAAATTCGAGGGGAAATATGAATGCATAATGAAACTTAGCAGCACCTTCTAATGGTTGAATTTCCTTTGGCATACTATAATAAAAGCTTGCAAACCTCCTAATGAAACTAGACATACTTTCATCCTCATGTTTCTTCATGGAATAAAACTATGAAAGTATTTGGTCCAACGATGTTCTCTTTCCCCAAAACCCTAAAAACATATGAGAAAACTCTTTCCATGTATTGATGAACCCAAGATGCAAATGTTTAAACCCCTTCTAAACATCTCCTTGCAAATATTGGGAAAAATCTCTCATACAAAGATCATCATGCTCTATCTCAAAGAGGTCATGGAAATATTTGAAGGCCTGTAGATGTGTCTCAGCTGCAAAGTATTTATATTCCTCGTCAAACTTATGAAGGTATTTGTAGTGTTTTGCAGGAAAAACATGAAGGATATGGGGTAGGTGAAGTGGTCTATACTGGTTTTGGGCATTGGACAAAACCGAGTAATGTGGAAAGGATGCCACCTCGACTTCAGCATTGGGAGGTTCACAGGGTTGATTTTTAATGTCATGTGTTTCATACCAATGGTCTTGATCAATATCATATGTACATGATGAAGAGATACTCTCAGTTTGTAAGGAAGGATATACACATGTGATTTCAAGACTTTGTTTGCAGTGAAATATAACATGAGGGATCCTTTTGATAAAATTAGAAAAGGAAAAGAAAATATTTACAAGAAAGAATAAGGTGTTTTGGAGAAAGCTGAAATTCAAGTACCTTATCCTTTCATCAAGCCTTGCCATGCCTTTACAGGGAGTTCATTTCCCAATAGATTCCATCAATTCCCTTTGAATACCTGACTTTCTAGATCACAGCACCAGTGGAGTCATTGAAGCATTCGAACCACGGGTTCTTGGGAAAATGGAGTCATCGGGTGAAGGATATATCATCTTCTTGATGTATGACTATTGTTCACCTCCAATAGTCAGATTCACAATTCTATCATCCATAATCCGGGAATATTTGAACCCTTCTTCCCATATCGGTCCTTTTGGGTGACTGATCTCCCCCATGGAGTCACCTTCCAGAATATTTTAGTGGAGTCTCCAGGGAAAATGATACAACCTTTTTCTTATGTAGTAGTTTATGCTTTCCCAAAGAAACCCTTTAATCTTAGAATCTTTGTCGTTCTTCCCAGGGATAATTTATAATTCCGCCCCCGATAGCAGTGCCAGTTTGTTAGCACTCAGAATTACGCCCAACGTTGTGGAAGGCATACCCCAAGGTAACAAGAAAACCACTTTAGGAAAGGCAATTTGGATTCTTCCTTTCAAGAGAGGGATCTCTCACAAGATAATTATCAAGGCTAGATTTAGATATGAAACAAATTAAACTTGATTTTGTGGTTGAAACAGGGAAAAAATAGTTGGGCTATGGAGTCACAAATTTATCAAAGATACAAAGCGATTTTGTGTAGTAAATACCTGCAGAAGCAAGGTAGAATTTAGGTTACCGTCAATGTATTTTGGTTATAATGAAATAGGAAGAAAGATGATAGTCCTGTCATCTCTAGGGTTGTTCCTAGTGTGTATTTTCAAATTTTTGATTTCCATTGGTTTTTCTTGTTTTAATTTCATTTTGTTTTATGTTGTATGATTGATTGTTTTCCCTTATGATTCCTTTAGTTACCTGACATCATTAAGAGTTCCATTCATCAACTAAAAACCTATGTATGTGTAAAGGATTATGTGTTACAAGGTAAATTTTTACAAACTGGCAGCTTCTTCCCAAACTGGCAGCATATTCTGAGCGTGCAGCATATGGAGTTCTGGTGGTATAATGTACATATGGTTTGTTTTTGAAAGGTTTATTATTGATTTCATAAAATATATGATCGATATAAGCTTTTCTCATAGTCCTGAATATATGTTTTGAACATGGGCATTTGGCATGTTATATGTTTTAATATGCTTGACTATGAAATAATGAGTTGATACGGTGGTCATAATGAAAGAGCACAGGTGGTGTCTTTTCACAAACGAAACCGTTCATGTAATAAATGCTGGTGGTCATCGTGGCAGAAATAGCTAAATATCATTTTTTTCCCAAAGCGTGTTTCATTTTTTGTTGAGGATGAGTATCCAAGTGCTGGTTTCTTTCACTGTTTGTCTTCATGAGCTGTGTTATGCAATGTTCAGGAATTTTCGGTTTATGTTCGAACCCCAGGGTTTGCAGGGTTAAGATTGCAGTATATACATCTACTTCCTTGCATTTTCAGCAATTCTGGGCTTGATATACAGCGTGAAGACTATACAGCAGTATACAATTTCCTGTGCAGGATGTACATTTTGAAGGTGTTTTGATTGACAGAGTTTCTTGCTTAAGAGCAGTATTATGTAAATGTTCAGAGAATTAGGGTTCTTTTGCAAAACCCTAGAGCATGCAATTTCAGGGTTATAATATATTGTATATATCTTAACTGCATTTTCAGTTTCAGCACCGTTTTGCTTAAGCATTCAGCCGCAGTATAAAATGTTTTATTCAAGATAATACTGTGTGAAGACTTGGGTATTTTCAATACATGACAGGGGTTTCAGGGTTAAAGACCTATCATTAGGTTTATTCAAATTTCATTCGAGTTGTCACTTTGTTAGTTTATAAAGCTTTACCTCCAGCACAAGAAGAGATGTATTCACATCCCAGATGTTAGCACAGAGCCGTATACAGCAAACCATCTTGGTTTTGTTTAAGACATAAAGTATTATTACTCTTCGCAGTTAAGTTGAAATCCTTGTAGGGTTTCAAAATGTCGAAGGAAATTGAAGAGGAGGAGCCAGAACCGGTGGTAAAGAAAAGGCTTGGAGGTCTCATATGCAGATTGGAACCCAGCAATACAGAGTGGATTAAACAATTCCCAAGGTCTGCTAGGTTGATACAGAGATCAGGTTGGTTTATCTTCTGTGACAAATTGCAGGGATATCATTCCAGTTGACAATGGCTTTCATTGAGAATTATGATGATGACAGAGTCCAGTTAGAGAGCTTAACTGTGAGAGTTAATGAACATTCTATTGCTGAAGCTATCAATGTGCCAGCAGAAGGTGAGAGATGGTTCAAACAAAAAGAATTCAAAGAGGATTTCAGTGAGTTTTTGATTCTTGGTAATGAAAAACTTGATTGGAAGAACGGTGTGCATGTCAATAGGATGAAGCCAGCGTGGAGAGTGCCATTAGAAGTGGTCCATAACAATATTACCTGCAATGTAAGGTATGACTGAGTCTTAAAATGTCATTTGAATCTTTTACTGCATATTCAAGGTGTTACACAACTAAACCTTCCTTTTTACCTACTCAAGAGCCTTCAAAAGATGATTTCTAAGGTACAAAAACACCCATCACATACGACCAGATCAATTTATCATCAGGGATTAATTAAGCTGTTGGTTTTGACCCAGCTAGAAAAGGAAAAAAGGTCATGGAGTGCTTTGTTGGCAGAGTTAGGTTTTGATGAAAACCCTAGAGAAAAGGGCAAGAAAATGGTTGATGAGGCCAGCCAGCAAATAGAAAACCCTACAAAGATAGATCAGAAGGATAAGAAGAAAGAAATAAGTGATGTTAATAATCCTGAACAGAGCAATGTAAACCTTGAAACACCCTGCATGCAAGAACATACAGAAAAACTCAGTGATATGTTTAAATGCATTGCTTCCAAAAAGAAAATCTGCAAACAACTATTTAAGGAAGGCCAACCAAGAACTAGACTGAGAGAGAAGATGCAAATGGAAGAAAGAGCAGCACAGAGAGATGATAATGAAGTTGTGGTTGTTGAGGATGTTGCAAGTGAAGGCACAGTACATATAGCAGAAGATAAGTATTGTGAGGATGTGGAGGAATTTATTGACAGGCAAGGTGTAGCAGGAGATATACCAGAGATGTTTTGTACAAATAAACAAAACAATTTTGATGAAGGATCAATATCAAGAATTGTGCCTGAAGAAAGAGATTACAGCAGAGAGGAAGATATAGATATTACTCCAGAGCTTGGTCAATGTCAGAGATCCCTTCAAACGTATAAGGAACAAACCAAATACTTGCAGGATATCAATGAAAAACTATTGGTGGCAAATAAAAGGTTAAGGGAGGATATGGAAGAAAAGGAGGCAGAGTTTCAAAAACTGTTGATGGTTTCCAGAAATATCCTTAAAGAGAAACGAGCTATGCAGCAACAGCTTGAGCATTTCAAAGCCCAGGAAAAGGAGAATGATAAAGATATGGAACTGGCTAGACTCCAAAGGCGCTCCCAGGTGCTGAATGACTTGGCTACTTTAGCTAAAGCTTCTAGAAGCTTGTAGGTTTTCTAAAGTTGTTTTATTTTTAAACTCATAATATTATGTGTGACATTTGTAGGACACATGTAGTGTAAATGCATTTTGTAAGGGATTATTCCCACTTTTGAAGGAGGTCGATCCAAACTTATAGGATCTATTGTTAGTTCTAGATAGAATCTTTTTGGTACAAAAACAGCTCTCGAACTAGTGAGAAGGGGTTGGCTGTTTTGGGAGATATGTTGGAGCATTTGTAAATACCTCTGTATATCATGAACTCCTTGCAACTTCAATAACAGGTTTTAGTTTTGAATGAATTTGATGTTGATTTGTTGCTGTACTGTATGAACTGTCTCTTTGATAAAAAATTTGTGTACTTGGTCACTCACATTCCAATGCATAATTCTTATTATAAGTTGACAGTTATCTTTCATTTATATAAACAGTAATAGTTTCACTTCATATTTAGGATCATAAGACCTAGATATTGGACTTTGTCATTGCTTTTATGTTATACAGAATTGGTTTCATTTCCCTGTAGCTCTAATTCATACCAACCATTGCTTAAACGCTTTGATATCTTGATGAATACCTATATGTACCTATCTGTGCCATATACCAGTTATGTATAATTTGTGATATTTTGCTCTCCTACCTAAAATTGTGTAAACTGTACAAATAATTGATATTAACCTAGTATCTGTATGTGTTTATTTGCCCTGGTTTAATACCATCCTCTATTTTTTGATTTGATTTCATTTGATTTGAACTCTTTCAATCAAAGATTTCCTTAAGCTTGGATCCTATAGTCTAGGTCCAACTTTAGGGATAACATATTTTGGCGCCGTTGCCGGGGATGGATAAAGGAAAGAATCTTCCCTGGGTGATCAACACTTTAAAACTGATTTTGTAGGGTGAACAGAATCAGCAAAACCTGATATAGACTACATTCAAATCACCTTTTGAGCAGTTACAGTGGCTTCAAGGAAGATAGGGACTCGAGGAAATCCCTCATCTCCTCTAAATCTAGGAGTCTCAGATCCGGAAGAGTTATTAAGGGAGACTAGGAGAAATCTAGTTGCTACTTCATCAGAGAAATTTAAACTACCAGAAGCTTTAGAAATCCCTGAATCTGCATCTTTTCCAAGTCCTTCTCTAAATCCACAGTCAGAAAAAGAGCGTGAGGAGTTAGATTTGTTATCTACCTCTTTGAAAGTTGAAAAGTTGCGGGTCTTTACAAATCCCTTAATACCAGAACAAGTTAAGCTTGAAGCATTAAAAACTCCTTCAATCCATTCCCATCTGCTTAAGACTGTACCAGTAAACCAACCAAATCCCAATACTTTGTCCTCTTCATCCCAACAGTCAAGTGGTTTTCAATTGAATACAAACCCTAAAATGGCTCAGCCACCACCAAATCGAATGGCTACTATGATAGCAGCCAGATATGCCCCCCTTGTTTTGCCTCAAGCCCTTAATGCTCTCTCAGGAGGAGATTATCATAAATATATGCCAAGGTTTGATGCCCAAGGAGATGTTACTACAGAACAACATTGGGATATGTTTATAGCCTTTACAGATAATCAAAATTATGAACATACTGATGTTTGGATGAGATTATTTGTCCAAAGTCTTGATGGTGAGGTTAGAACGTGGTTCCGGAATTTACCAGCAAACTCCATTGATGGTATTGATGAATTACAAGAAGTATTTTTAAAACATTGGGGGGACACAAAAGACTTCATGTATTATCAAACAGAGTTTGAGTCTTTAAAAAGAAAAAAGGATGAAACTGTTGGAGAATTTACCAAAAGGTTTAACAAAGTATATAGCAAGATCCCAGCTCAAATAAAACCGACTGAGACATCAGCAATGTTGTCTTATGCAAACTCATTCAATTCTGAGTTTTCCTTGCTGTTAAGGGAAAGAAAATCAGATTCACTGCAAAACATGCAAAATGCAGCGTTAGAAGTAGAATCAAACATTTTGGCCTCTAACAGATTAAGGGATGAAACAGAACACCAAATTATGGACAGAAAAGGGAAGAAAGCAGTCAGTACATCCAAGCAGGTAGGAAGGTCATCAGATGGCAGAATTGATGAAATGGGTAAACTTCTAAAACATTTGTGTGATAAAATTGACAGATTAGAAGTGGGAGGTAGAAACAAAAATCAAAATAGAACCTTCCCTGAAAATGAAAGAAATCCGAATCAATTCAGAAGACCTTTTGCCCCTAGATTTTTCCCAAGAGAAAGAAGAAATACTGATATACAAAGGGAAAGACAAGAAAACGAAGAACAAAAAATTCAACCCCCTTTTCAAAACAATAATATCCAAGGGGATGAATCATATGAATTTGATGAAGGTGACTTAGATGAACTGGAAGATGAAGAACAGAATATTGGTCAGTTTGATGATGATGCTCCTTCACATTTTGTAACTCGAGTTGATTATCAGTATGCCACGGAATTACATCAGTATGAAGAGGATGATTATCAAATGTCCATTCCAGAGGTATGTCAGCAGTTGCCACAAAAATCATACGGCTTGAGGTCAGGTGTGAAACCTGCAGCACAAACCAAGAAGCTGGTGAAAGCTTCTTCATTAAAACAAAATTCGCCTGTAAATCAAAAACAAACTCTAAAACAGAGAAAGGATGAAGATCTGAGTCCAGAGGAAAGTAATAAGTCTATTGGTGGTTTTAATTTTGAACATGAAATTAATAAGGTCAAGATTCCTGTGCCTCTGATTGAGCTGATTAAAAGTAAAATGTACAGGGAGGCAACCTTTAAAGCCTAGTCTGATTCGTTCTGATGAAATCAATCTGCAGGATGAAAATCCTACTATCATTGTAGGATCAAAAACCTTTGATCAACCGGATGATAACTCAGAATATCCTCCGCCATTTTATGTGACCTTTTCTGTGCATGATCAATTGCTACATAACTGTTTACTGGATTCGGGAGCTTCACACAACCTTATGCCCAAATCAGTCATGGAAGCTTTAGGACTGAGTGTAACAAAGCCTTACCATGATTTATATGCATTTGACTCCAGGGCAGTAAAATGTATTGGAGTGATCAAGGACTTGGTTGTAAATTTAACACAGGTACCCATGAAAAGTATATTGATGGATATTGTGGTGGCAGATATTTCTCCTAAGTTTGGCATGTTGTTATCTAGATCTTGGGCAAAAAAGGTGGGAGGAACTCTGCAGATGGATCTCTCGTATGCTACAATTCCAGTTTTTGGGGGTGAATTCAGAAGACTGTACAGGGAAGTGCAAATGGCATACTTGGTAAGTGATAGCAGACACCCAAATAATCACCCTATTTATTCAATTGATGAAAACTTGGGTTCTTGTATGTTGCAATTGAATGATGAATCTGAAGGTGTTTTAAAGGTAGAAAAAGATATTCCAATTTAGGTAAAGAGAGAGGAACCTAATGGCTTGTGGCAAATGTATTTCGATGGTGCATCAAGTAAGGAAGGGGCAGGTGCAGGAGTGTTATTGATTTCACCTGGAGGTGAGGCTATTTCCCTTATGTTCAAATTGGAATTTAAAACAACAAACAATACTGCTGAATATGAGGCTCTGATCCTTGGATTAAGGGCAGCAAAAGACTTGGGCATTAAGGAGCTTGCTATTTTTGGCGACTCTGAATTAATAATTCAGCAAGTAAAAAGGGTGTACCAGGTAAAGCAGTAGTTGTTGAAAGTTTATAGAAATGAGGTTTGGGATCTAATGGAAAATTATTTCATAGCCTTTAATATCACTTTTGTCCCAAGAGAGTATAATGAAACAGCTGATTCCTTAGCCTTAGCAGCAGCCTATTTCAAAGTGCCAAAGGTTACTCATCTGAAATATCCAATTGATGTTAGGTACAGACATGCTGTCCCAGACAATATTAAACATTGGAAGGTTTTTAATGATGATCAGGAAATTAAAGAGTTTCTGGAATTGGTAGGTGAGTTTTCAGATGACACTATTGAGCCTGAGAAGGATTCAGAATGGGAAGAAAATGAACCTTGCATAAATAATTCAATTGCTGATCATAAAATTGTGGAGTTAAAGGGGAATTTTATTCCTAAAGGACTTGTTCCTTTAGAAAGATTATTTTCCAAAGATGATACACCAATAAAACCTACCCTACAGACTACTGAAGAAAATGTTATGGAGTATAACATTGGTTCTGAAAAGCAGCCTCAAATGATAAAATTGTCAAAATTGCTGTCAGATGAAGAAAGAAGAAAATATTTAGCTTTTCTGAAGGAATATAAAGACATTTTTGCTTGGTCATATCAGGATTTGAAAACATATGATACTAGCATAATTCAGCACAAGATCCCTTTAAAACCAAATACTAATCCTTTCAGACAGAAGCTTAGAAGGTTAAATCCAACATTGCTGCCAGTGATTGAAACAGAGGTTAAAAAACTGTTAGATGCAAAAATCATTGTGCCTTTGAGATATTCATCTTGGGTGGCTAATTTAGTCCCTGTATGGAAGAAAAATGGAGAGATAAGATTATGCGTAGACTTCTGTAACCTAAACAAATCTTGCCTCAAAGATAACTATTCATTGCCAAAGATTGATCAGATTTTACAGAGGGTAGTGGGTGCACACAGGATTTCAATGATTGATGGATTTTCTGGTTATAACCAGATTGCAGTTCAGCTAGAAGACAGAGAGAAAACAACCTTCACCACGCCATGGGGAACCTTTATGTATGATAAAATGCCTTTTGGGCTTATGAATGCAGGTGCCACCTTTCAGAGAGCTATGGATATAGCTTTTGTGGGTGAAAATGAAAAATTTGTAGTGATATACCAGGATGATATTACAGTATTTTCTAAATCCAATGAAGATCATCTTAAACACTTAAGACAATTTTTTGTCAAATGCAGGAAGTTTGGTCTATCACTCAATCCTAAAAAATCTCACTTTGCTTTGACAGAAGGCAAACTGTTAGGCCATATTGTCTCTGCTGAGGGAATAAAGATAGATCCAGAGAGAGTAAAGGCTATTCTAAAAATCAGCATCCCCAGAAACAAAAAAGAAATTCAGTCCTTTGTTGGAAAAATCAACTTCTTGAGGTGGTTTATTCCAAATTTTACAGAGATAATAAAGCATATCACTCAAATGCTTAAAAAGGACAGCGGGGTTAAATGGTCTAAACAAGCTAAACAGGAATT
Organism: Pseudotsuga menziesii; assembly: GCA_001517045.1. NCBI lineage: Eukaryota > Viridiplantae > Streptophyta > Pinopsida > Pinales > Pinaceae > Pseudotsuga > Pseudotsuga menziesii. Next base: position 288,585 of record LPNX010240032.1, on the reverse strand, counting down.
TGAAAACATAAAACAAGCATTGATAGAAGCTCCTGTATTGATGGCTCCTGATTACACAAAAGATTTTGCCATATTTTCTTTTGCATCGGAGGATACTATTGCTGCTGTATTGTTACAAAAGAATTCTGATAATTTGGAACAGCCCATATCATTCTTCAGCAAAACATTAAGAGATTCTGAGCTGAAGTATAATATAATGGAAAAACAGGCTTATGCCTTAGTTAAAGCTCTAAAATTCTTTAGAATATATGTTTTACATTCTAAAGTTGTGGCATATGTCCCAAATGCAGCAGTTAAGGAAATTCTGGCACAGCCTGACAGCGAAGGAAAGAGAGGCAAATGGATAGCCAAGGTCATGGAATATGACATAGAAATTAAGCCAAAAAAATTAGTAAAAGGACAAGGGTTGGCTAAGCTTCTCACAGAATCAAATTGTCAGGTTTTGAATCTTCACATCATGGCAGAACAGTCGGCACAAAGTATGAGCACAGAGCATAGTAAGGAGCAGATTTATAACAGGTATGCTGAATCTGAGTGGTATAAGGATGTAGTGTATTTTCTTTTGTATTTACAGTGCCCTCTGGAATTGAACAGAAGTGAATGGAGATCTTTGAAACTCAAAGAAATGAAGTATGTTCTGAGAGATCAGATATTGTATTGGAAGGACTCGGGAGGTATACTGTTGAAATGCTTGGAGAAATATGAAATTGATGCTGTTATTGCAGAGTTGCATAGTGGAGTGTGTGGAGGACACAAATATTGGAAAGCAACTGCCTTCAAAATATTGAGAGCAGGCTATTATTGGCCTACCCTGTTCTCAGATGTATTTCAGCAGGTTAGATCATGTGTTGAGTGTCAGAAATTTGCAGGTAAGCAAAAGCTTAAATCCCTACCATTAAAGCCTATTTCTGTGAATGGTCCATTTCAGCAGTGGGGACTAGACTTTATTGGTGAAATTCATCCTCCATCTAGTGGACAACACAAATGGATATTGACTACTACTGATTTCTTCACAAAATGGGTAGAAGCAATTCCAACAAGGAGAGCAACAGAACAGGTAATAATTACTTTCCTCCAAGAAAACATTCTGAGTAGGTTTGGATGCCCTAGAAAATTACTCACTGACAATGCCCCTACCTTCAAGTCAAAAAAGATGGTAAATTTTTGTCAGGAAAATAACATTAATCTTAAGCAATCCACACCATACTATCCACAAGGAAATGGATTAGCAGAATCCAGCAATAAGAAAATTGTAAGCAGCATCAAGAAAATGCTGTTTGAAAATAAACGAAGTTGGGACAGTAAGCTGAAGTTTGCTCTGTGGGATGATAGGGTAACAATTAAAAAATCAACTGGGACATCCCCTTTCCAATTGGTTTATGGGACTGATGCTGTTTTTCCTATCCATTTAATCAATCCAGTCATGAAGTTTGTGCAGGAAATTGAAGAAGAACCAGATGATATCAGGAGGAGAATGTTTCAGATAGTGTAGTTGCAGCAAGAAAGAGAAGCCATCAAGGATATAGCTGTGAAACATCAAAAAAGAATGAAAGACAGTTTTGATAAAAGGGTTAAAAATGATTTATTTTCAGTTGGTGATCTGGTGCTCAGATGGGATACCAGAAAAGATGAAAAAGGTAAGCACGGGAAATTTGATAATTTGTGGATAGGACCTTTTTCAATCATGAAGATCGTGGGAAATAATACCTTTGTCTTGCAAAATTTGAGAGGTGAAGAGATTATGGGTCCAATCAATGGACGTTTCTTAAAACCTTTTTACACAGAATGAAAGACAAAGTGTCACTGTACATAATCATTGTATATATCATTTTATTGCAAATAAGACTCCAGCCCAATGGATAAAGCACTGGTCAGCAAGTTCTCAAAGTCTCTGAAAGAAACTTTGTCCCCAGACGGAGCCAGATGTTATCTCTAGGGTTGTTCCTAGTGTGTATTTTCAAATTTTTGATTTCCATTGGTTTTTCTTGTTTTAATTTCATTTTGTTTTATGTTGTATGATTGATTGTTTGCCCTTATGATTCCTTTAGTTACCTGACATCATTAAGAGTTCCATTCATCAACTAAAAACCTATGTATGTGTAAAGGATTATGTATTACAAGGTAAATTTTTACAAACTGGCAGCTTCTTCCCAAACTGGCAGCATATTCTGAGCGTGCAGCATATGGAGTTCTGGTGGTATAATGTACATATGGTTTGTTTTTGAAAGGTTTATTATTGATTTCATAAAATATATGATTGATATAAGCTTTTCTCATAGTCCTGAATATATGTTTTGAACATGGGCATTTGGCATGTTATATGTTTTAATATACTTGACTATGAAATAATGAGTTGATACGGTGGTCATAATGAAAGAGCACAGGTGGTGTCTTTTCACAAACGAAACCGTTCATGTAATAAATGCTGGTGGTCATCGTGGCAGAAATAGCTAAATATCATTTTTTTCCCAAAGCGTGTTTCATTTTTCTGCTGAGGATGAGTATCCAAGTGCTGGTTTCATTCACTGTTTGTCTTCATGAGCTGTGTTATGCAATGTTCAGGAATTTTCGGTTTATGTTCGAACCCCAGGGTTTGCAGGGTTAAGATTGCAGTATATACATCTACTTCCTTGCATTTTCAGCAATTCTGGGCTTGATATACAGCGTGAAGACTATACAACAGTATACAATTTCCTGTGCAGGATGTACATTTTGAAGGCGTTTTGATTGACAGAGTTTCCTGGTTAAGAGTAGTATTATGTAAATGTTCAGAGAATTAGGGTTCTTTTGCAAAACCCTAGAGCATGCAATTTCAGGGTTATAATATATTGTATATATCTTACCTGCATTTTCAGTTTCAGCACCGTTTTGCTTAAGCATTCAGCCGCAGTATAAAATGTTTTATTCAAGATAATACTGTGTGAAGACTTGGGTATTTTCAATACGTGACAGGGGTTTCAGGGTTAAAGACCTATCATTATGTTTATTCAAATTTCATTCGAGTTGTCACTTTGTTAGTTTATAAAGCTTTACCTCTAGCACAAGAAGAGATGTATTCACATCCCAGATGTTAGCACAGAGCCGTATGCAGCAAACCATCTTGGTTTTGTTTAAGACATAAAGTATTATTACTCTTCAGAGTTAAGTTGAAATCCTTGTAGGGTTTCAAAATGTCGAAGGAAATTGAAGAGGAGGAACCAGAACCGGTGGTAAAGAAAAGGCCTGGAGGTCTCATATGCAGATTGGAACCCAGCAATACAGAGCGGATTAAACAATTCCCAAGGTTTGCTAGGTTGATACAGAGATCAGGTTGGTTTAGCTTCTGTGACAAATTGCAGGGATATCATTCCAGATTGACAATGGATTTCATTGAGAATTATGATGATGACAGAGTCCAGTTAGAGAGCTTAACTGTGAGAGTTAATGAACATTCTATTGCTGAAGCTATCAATGTGCCAGCAGAAGGTGAGAGATGGTTCAAACAAAAAGAATTCAAAGAGGATTTCAGTGAGTTTTTGATTCTTGGTAATGAAAAACTTGATTGGAAGAACGGTGTGCATGTCAATAGGATGAAGCCAGCGTGGAGAGTGCCATTAGAAGTGGTCCAGAACTATATTACCTGCGATGGAAGGTATGACCGAGTCTTAAAATGTCATTTGAAGCTTTTACTGCATATTCAAGGTGTTACACAACTAAACCTTCCTTTTTACCTACTCAAGAGCCTTGAAAAGATGATTTCTAAGGTACAAAAACACCCATCACATACGGCCAGATCAATTTATCATCAGGGATTAATTAAGCTGTTGGTTTTAACCCAGCTGGAAAAGGAAAAAAGGTCATGGAGTGCTTTGTTGGCAGAGTTAGGTTTTGATGAAAACCCTAGAGAAAAGGGTAAGAAAATGGTTGATGAGGCCAGCCAGCAAATAGAAAACCCTACAAAGATAGATCAGAAGGATAAGAAGAAAGAAATAAGTGTTGTTAATAAGCCTGAACAAAGCAATGTAAACCCTGAAACACCCTGCATGGAAGAACATACAGAAAAACTCGGTGATATGTTTAAATGCATTGCTTCCAAAAAGAAAATCTGCAAACAATTATTTAAGGAAGGCCAACCAAGAACTAGACTGAGAGAGAAGATGCAAATGGAAGAAAGAGCAGCACAGAGAGATGATAATGAAGTTGTGGTTATTGAGGATGCTGCAAGTGAAGGTACAGTACATATAGCAGAAGATAAGTATTGTGAGGATGTGGAGGACTTTATTGACAGGCAAGGTGTAGCAGGAGCTATACCAAAGATGTTTTGTACAAATAAACAGAACAATTTTGATGAAGGATCAATATCAAGAACTGTGCTTGAAGAAAGAGATTGCAGCAGAGAGGAAGATATAGATATTAATCCAGAGCTTGGTCAATGTCAGAGATCCCTTCAAACGTATAAGGAACAAACCAAATACTTGCAGGATATCAATGAAAAACTATTGGTGGCAAACAAAAGGTTAAGGGAGGATATTGAAGAAAAGGAGGCAGAGTTTCAAAAACTGTTGATGGTTTCGAGAAATATCCTTAAAGAGAAACGAGCTATGCAGCAACAACTTGAGCATTTCAAAGCCCAGGAAAAGGAGAATGATAAATATATGGAACTGGCTAGACTCCAAAGGCGCTCCCAGGTGCTGAATGACTTGGCTACTTTAGCTGAAGCTTCTAGAAGCTTGTAGGTTTTTTAAAGTTGTTTGATTTTTAAACTCATAATATTATGTGTGACATTTGTAGGACACATGTAGTGTAAAAGCATTTTGTAAGGGATTATTCCCACTTTTGAAGGAGGTCGATCCAAACTTATAGGATCTATTGTTAGTTCTAGATAGAATCTTTTTGGTACAAAAACAGCTCTCGAACTAGTGATAAGGGGTTGGCTGTTTTGGGAGATATGTTGGAGCATTTGTAAATACCTTTGTATATCATGAACTCCTTGCAAATTCAATAACAGGTTTTAGTTTTGAATGAATTTGATGTTGATTTGTTGCTATACTGTATGAACTGTCTCTTTGATAAAAAAATTGTGTACTTGGTCACTCACATTCCAATGCATAATTCTTATTATAAGTTGACAGTTATCTTTCATTTATATAAACAGTAATAGTTTCACTTCATATTTAGGATCATAAGACCTAGATATTGGACTTTGTCATTGCTTTTATGTTATACAGAATTGGTTTCATTTCCCTGTAGCTCTAATTCATACCAACCATTGCTTAAACGCTATGATATCCTGATGAATACCTATATGTACCTATCTGTGCCATATACTAGTTATGTATAATTTGTGATATTTTGCTCTCCTACCTAAAATTGTGTAAACTGTACAAATAATTGATATTAACCTAGTATCTGTATGTGTTTATTTTCCCTGGTTTAATACCAGCCTCTATTTTTTGATTTGATTTCATTTGATTTGAACTCTTTCAATCAAAGATTTCCTTAAGCTTGGATCCTGTATTCTAGGTCCAACTTTAGGGATAACAAGTCCATTAATGTAGATCACCAGTTAGATGAAATCTACATCAACATTGGTAGAAATAATTTTGTGGATATCAGAGATGATAGAAAGAGCATAACAATGAATGAATTTTGAAACTATCATACACTTAGCTTAGATATGATGGAAAAACATAATGGAAATATTAATAAATAAAACATGCACATAAAACAAAAATCTCACAGATTATAACTAGGAAATACGCATGAATTTATGCATTTAAAGACCGGCATCTGGCTCTGCAAATTTTATTAAAACAAATCAAAATTACATATACACAAAAAATTTCATGGTTTTCAACCCTTTCCCCCTCTATAGAGGGTATATTTGTAATTCCCTAGACCCCCGAGGCTTCCCTCGAAACAGGGTCAGGAATTAGTTACAATCATAATCAAACTCCTAACAAACCTAGAAGTGGTGTATTCACCATAATTGATACATATGAAATGAGAGAATATGGAGAGATGTGAATGATAGAATTAAACAGTAATACAACATCTACAGTTTTCAAGCTCGCTTGTCATGAAAATGAAGGCTCGGGACACTTTCAGTGATTTTCTACTGCCTCGGCACAAGTTGTTTCTCTTCCCATTGGACATGCAACACATCTTTCTACTTCTGGATCTTTTATGTTCGTTCTTTTTTCTATGGCATGTTCTTCCCATGTTCATAGTGGGCATGAAGGTTTATGTCCCTTCTATGTTTGGCTCCCCTCCTAACACTTCTGTCTTCTGGAAACACTTTTATTTATGTAGACCTGGAGAAGACAACACTATTTTTTGACAGTAACAAGTCCTTGATGGGATTGTCATTCTTGTTCTTCTCTTCTCCCAAGAGCAGGGTCCTCCTACAGGTCATAATGACACGACCCCTCTTTTGAATCATCATCACCCAGATAAAGTTGGCAACTGGAGTCCATGATAATGATTATGAAGCCCTTTGATCCTCTCTCCTCCCATATGAGAATTCACTCCGACCGGTTGCCCCTAGACATGATCACTAGACATTGTGATTATGGAGACAACAACCACGTCCAGAGGCTTCGGTGGGATACCCATTGGACAAGAAACTCTAGGCACTGCTTCCGTGGGGGTGTTGCATTTTATTAGGACAACACTACCCTCACCAACCTCAGAAGGTATTTATAATGTGATGAACATCCTTACATCGACCTTACTTGTGTCAGAAAACTACTGTAATGTAAAGAACATCTTTACCCTAATGGTTGGATCCCTCTTAGCGTGAAAATATGGGAATGGCAGAATTTTGGAGTGGTTCCCATTGGCTGACAGAATACCTTAGAAAATAGTTTTCTCAAGCAAGACATCCATCACAAACCTCCTTTCAAGAATCTCAGGATTCTCAGCCAAATAAAATTCAGCCACCTCTACCTCTCTTCAACATTTACCCAGTTTGTATCTTCGAATGGCTTCGACTGTGATGCTTATAAAGGGGTGGGTGTTCAGAGTCAACAACAGCCTTGTCAAGCCTTCACACACACCATCATCAAGTAGCATGGTGACACCATGCATGGTCACATGGGTTCAGGATCCAATCCTTATGCATAAATACCATCCATGCCATCCCTTTTTTATACGACATTAGGCTATCAACTGCGGAAGAGACCTTTTCCTTCACTCTTCATCAACCCTCAGTTAACTCATGGGATGTGGAATAGACATTTGGTGTTCATTGACCTCTCATGGTGATGGTATTAGAATTTCCTTTCCTCCTTCACCTCTGTTCCTTACCCCACTCCGTGTGAGGGCCATACTTATCTTTCGTCGTTTGATCATTAGGGATCCCTAGATTATCACATGCATGGGGCAGTGAACCTTTGTATTTTGGGAGGTGAATCTACGTTGTGTATTTGATTCATGGTCATAGATCCATTTAAATGGTGTCTGGATCTTTGATTACCTATCGCCTCCATACTTTACGTGCTCACCCCTAAAACGTTGCTTCTTTGCACCCAGGATGAGCAGAACTGCCTTCAACAATGGATCTTTGTTTTAGTTTTCATAGGGTCCTTTTTAAATGTGTAAGCCATATGAAAACCCTTAGCTTTCAACCCTGATTCTTCCTCATACAAATTTCAACAAGCGGAATCATTTCCAACCCTTTAATCAAAAGTGTCTTCAATCACTGTCATCCATTTTTAACAGACGTACCATATTTCGCAAATATTAGGGGTGATTTGGTCCGCGCATGTTCGATCAGAAAAAATGATTTCCGTTGTGGATCTCTCCTTTACTCAATCTTTGTCATCAATACTTGCCTTTTTATTAACTCATTTCACGGATTTGAAAGAAGGAATCATCGTGAGCACTTTAGATTAGAGGAAATTACCTCCTCCGTAGCTACCCTCCCGTTAATATCGACCCTTGAAACCTGTGGGCATTTTAACCTATTATGCAAAATGAAAAAGGAAACTTTTCCATGCATGTTATCTTTGTGAAACATACTCCCTCTGTTGATATGGATCGTCCTTCGACCGTCACCGTTGAAACACTCTCCCCTTTACGTGGCTTCAGTTGAATTGCATATTCCGTCCCTTTCCTCCATCTTGGAATAGTGAAAGGGATTATGATTGTAGATCTATTCATTTTTCTTCATCTGACTGGCCATGAAATCTGCAAGCTAACCTTCTCCTGCTTAAGCTGAAATTATCAAGCCCATTTCCCATTTGCACACAATTAGGACCATATTTTCCTGTTCTCATAAAATCTCAAGGTTTAAAATCTTAAACATTTTCAATCATTCTCCAACCTCAGCTTAAATACGAACCTTGGTGAAGTTTAAAGAAACTCTTAAGGCCGTATGATGCAAAATCCAACAGATCTTATTTCTCCAACCACTTAGCACAAATTTAGTGCTAACAAGTAGTTTAGACAATTTCAATGTAGCTTTCAACATATCAGTAATAAGAATGTCCCTTGTTTGCTTATGAATATGTATCATATCAGGGATGGGGATGTTTTCTAAATTCATTTTCATTTCAGTAACCCTATTCTTGGTTTCTAGGGCCAAATTTAGAGTGTTCTGAGAATAATCTCTAATAGTAACAAGAGATACATCTTAGCTAGATATCTTCCTTACTTATGCATACAACTTCAAATATTCCTCTAAAGTTATATCTTTATTCTCCTTGTACTTCTCTGACAATTATGTCTTAGTTTTAAACTGAGAGGTAGAATTAGTTGGTGTATCAGCAAATGCATATTCTTTTACTTCAAAGGCAAACCCTACCACATTCATTTGTTTCTTTTTCTTACTTTTGTCTTCTTTCGTTTGTACAAGTTATCCTTCTTCTTCAACTCTATGTTTATTTGGATACTTGGTTGTATCCCCCTCTTCTGTATCTATAACATCTAAGAAATCCCTCTTGTTGGTCCTTTCAGAGCAATTGGCTAAGGGTGTGATTTTATTAGCTATTGGGACCAAGCTGGAGGCGCCAAGATTTGGTGTAGTGATTTCCCTTACAGCGGAAGTTGAATCTTCATGCATATCAATATCCCTTTGAGTCTCGTGGGGATAAACTGACCAATTTGCAGCCTCTGGAAATCCTGCAACTTCGAAATGATCAAAGGGATTCCTTTTCTAAACCTGTATTCTGATTGAGATGATGTGAAGGGGGTTGTAGTTTATAGCAGCTTTTGTGATAAACCCCATCTCTTTCAGCAAAATTTCGATCATTGGGAGGGTAGATTTTTTTTATGATAAATGGGCCTACATCACATGGAAATCTGATCTCGGATGAATTTTAAAATTAAAAAAGTTTTCAGTCTCCACTATTAATATCTATCTAATCAATTCCATAGAAAACACTCTAGGAGTAAAAAATCCAGGAAATAAATAAGGTTGATGAACAAAGCCGTATAACCTAATTAATGTTCCTTATTCAAAGAGAAACCAATCACCAATTCTTTTTCCCAGAGAAAACTGCAACGTGTCCTTCATTTCTGGCAATACCCTAGGTAAATTCTTCTAAAAAATGACACTACTTCAGACATGAGAAAATTCATAAACTTATTGTAGTCCCTACTCATTTACTCTGTAAACACCATCTCAGGGATCTGCAGGTTCTCCTCATTGAATGCCATAAAAAATTTCAATAAATAGGATTGAAATCTGAAATTTATGGTCTTGTGGAAATCCATTAGCTAAGAATGAATATTCTCAGCCAAGAATTCATCAAATTTAAGGCATGAAGAATGTACCAGCTAACTAGACTCTTCAAACTCAACTGGACAAGTACTCAGAGTAAACAATAGGCTCATAAGGGGTTCAGTGACATACTTGTCTGTATCTAACCCTAAAAATTGACTTATCAAGGTTATAATAGACTGGTTTTCTTCGTTAAAAATATTGGCATCAATAGGAAATGATTGGTTTTGTAACTGAACATCAGGTTTGAAACAACTCTTGAAGAAACTCGATTTCTTTTCTATTGTATAATCCCTAAAATATTGAACTATGGACTCTTCATTGTATTCTTTAGACTTCAGGGTGAACTCAGTGGGAACTGACAAGGTATTTCTAACAACCACAAGAATGACTAGAGAAAGGATTTTTGAGCTAGTGGTATGCATAATTACTCTTTTAGAGAAGGAGTAATTAATGGCATATCAGTCAATGAATTCAAGGAAGTTTAGGGTTTCGTCAGTAGTGAAATAATTGAAATAAGGCTAGTAGACATTTTGAATATCTGTTCCCTGATCCTTAAGAAGTTTTAACTTTTGTTTGACAATATCAATAGGTCCCTCAAGAAATATAGTATCAAAGACTTATGCATCTTTGTCTTCAAACAACTCCTCAATTTTCTGGCATTCTAAATGCAAGGCTTCTACTTCTTCAACTTGAGTCATTTAAACACTTCCAATGGAGACAAAGGCCAACCTAGTGTGTTAACAAGTGGCGCAAGGATTCTGTGTGAGTTGGTCACTTCCACACAATCCTTATCTTGCATTTTCCAATGTAGAGAATAAACTAATTCCCTAATTCCATGTGCATGGTACTTTAATATTATTTTTATCTTCATATCAGTCTTGCATATTTTGCAGTGGAAATAGTTCTCAACCATCCATCATGTATGATTCATCTTGTGGCGTCTATCTTTCTCCCAACTTAAGTCCTCTATTTCCCTCCTTTGCAACATTGCCTCCCTTAACCTTCATGTAGATCGCAATTGCAAATTGAATTATAACCATTGATATGACTATGGATCTATCTAAATAGTGGAACTTCACCTGACTTAACCAGTTTCACAGATTTACTTTCTAACTCAGAGTGATCACGTTTAGGTTTCAAAATGATCTTGAAGCATAGATCTTCCCCGGATAAAATATACACCCTTCATTTCCCATGCCATTTAACATAGTTGGGTTATGGAGTCACAAATTTATCAAAGATACAGATCGATTTTGCGTAGGAAATACCTACAAAATCAAGGTAGAATTTCAGTTACCGTTAATGTATTTTGGGTCTCGTGAAATAAGAAGAAAGATGATTGTCCATTAACGTAGAGCACCAATTAGATGAATTCCACATCATTTTTGGTAGAAATAATTTTGTGGATATCAGAGACGATAGACAAAGCATAACAACGTATGAATTCTGAAACTATCATACACTTATCTCAGATATGAAGGAAAAACATAATGAAAATATTAACAAAGAAAAAGTGCACATAAAGGAAAAAGCTCACATGATGTAACTTGGAAATACACATCAATTTCTGCATTTAAAGTCTGACGCTTGGCTTTGCAACTTTTATTAAAACTGATCAAAATTACATATACAAAAAAAGTTTCACAGGTTTCAACCCTTCCCCCCTCTGTAGAGGGTATTTTTATAATGCCCTAGACCCCTTATCCAAACAAACTAGGATTGGATGGCAAGAAAAGTTCTTCTCGTTCACATTGCTCATTGAACTCTAATTCTTTTCCCATTTTGTCATAACTATCTTGATCTAAAAAATTTCTAGACATCCTAATATTGTCTTCGACCTCTAATGAATCAACAAACATACGTTGCAATGTAATTGACCTTCTTTCCAAAAGTAGTAATGAAAATTTGGGGGGAAAGATAGATGCATAATGAAACTTAGAAGCACCTTCTGATAGTCGAATTTCCTTTGGCATACTATAATAAAAGCTTGCAAACCTCCTAATGAAACTAGACATAGTTTCATCCTCATGTTTCTTCATGGAATAAAACTATGAAAGTATTTGGTCCAATGATCTTCTCTTTCCCCAAAACCCTAAAAACATATGAGAAAACTCTTCCCATGTATTGATGGACCCAGGCTGCAAATGTTTAAACCTTTTCTTAACATCTCCTTGCAAAGATTGGGAAAAATCTCTCATACAAACATCATCATGCTCTATCTCAAAGAGGTCAAGGAAATATTTGAAGGCCTGCAGATGTGTCTTAGCTGTAAAGCTTTTAGATTCCTCATCAAACTTATGAAGGTATTTGTAGTGTTTTGTAGGAAAATCATGAAGGATATGGGGTAGGTGAAGTGGTCTATACTGGTTTTGGGCATTGGACGAAACCGAGTAATGTGGAAAGAATGCAACCTCGACTTCAGCATTGTGAGGTGCAACGGGTTGTTTTTTAATGTTGTGTGTTTCATACCAATGGTCTTGATCAATATCATATGTACATGATGAAGAGATAACCTCAGTTTGTAAGGAAGGATATACAGGAGTGAATTCGGGACTTTGTTTGGAGTTAAATATGCCATGACGGATCCTTTTGATAAAATTAGGAAAGGATAAGGAAATATTTACAAGAAATAATAAGGTGTTTTGGAGAAAGCTGAAATTCAAGTACCTTATCCTTTCATCAAGCCTGCCCATGCCTTTATAGGGAGTTCATTTCCCAGTAGATTCCATCAATTCCCTTTGAATACCTGACTTTTTGGATCACAGCACCAGTGGAGTCACTGAAGCATTCGAACAACGGGTTCTTGGGAAAATGGAGTCACCGGGTGAAGGATATATCATCTTCTTGATGTCTAACTATTGTTCACCTCCAACAATCGGATTCACAATTCTATCATCCATAATCTGGGAATATTTGAACCCTTCTTCCCATATTGGTCCTTTTGGCCACTCATATCCCCAGTGGAGTCACCTTCCAGAATATTTTAGTGGAGTCTCTAGTGAAAATGATACAACCTTTTTCTTATGTACCAGTTTATGTTTTCCCAGAGAAACCCTTTAACCTTAGAATCTTTTTCGTTCTTCCCAGGGATAGTTTACAATTTCGTCCCCGACAACAGCGCCAGTTTGTTAGCACTTAGAATTACGCCCAACGTTGTGGAAGGTGGATCCTGAGGTAACAGCAAAACTGCTTTAGGAAAGGCGAGTTGGATTCTTCCTTTCAAGAGAGGGATCTTGTGACAAGATATTTATCAAGGCCAGATTTAGAGATGAAACAAATTAAAGTTGAGTTCATGGTTGAAACAGGGAAAACACAGTTGGGCTATGGAGTCACAAATTTATCAAAGATACAAAGTGATTTTGCGTAGTAAATACCTGCAGAAGCAAGGTAGCATTTTGATTACTGTCAATGTATTTTGGGTCTGGTGAAATAGGAAGAAATATGATAGTCCATTAATGTAGATCACCAGTTAGATGAATTCTACGTCAACTTTGATAAAAATAATTTTGTGGATATCAAAGACAATAGACAGAGCATAACAAAGAATGAATTCTGAAACCTCATACACTTATCTCAGGTATGATGGAAAAACATAATGAAAAGATTAACAAAGAAAACATGCACATAAAGCAAAAAGCTCACAGATTGTAACTTAGAAATACACATGAATTTATGCATTTAAAGACCGGCATTTGGCTCTGAAATTTTATTAAAACGAATAAAAATTACATACACGCAAAAAGTTTCATGGGTTTCAACCCTTTCCCCCTCTGTAGAGGATATATTTATAATGCCCCAGACCCATGAGGCTTCCCTCGAAACAGGGTTGGGAATTAGTTACAATCATAATCAAACTCCTAACAAACTTATAAGTGGCATATTCACCATAATTGATACATAAGAAATGAGAGAATATGGAGAGATGTGCATGCTAGACTTAAATAGTAATACAACATCTACAGTTTTCAGGCTCCCTTGTCGTGAAAATGAAGGATCAGGACACTTTCAATGATTTTCTGCTGACTCGGCACAAGTTGTTTCTCTTCCTATTATACATGTGGCACATCTTTTTCCTTCTATATCTTTTATGTTCATTCTTTTTTCGATGGCATGTTCTTAACGTGTTCAAAGTGGGCATGAAGGTTTATGTCCCTTCTATGTTCGACTCCCCACCTGACACTTTTGTCTCCTGGAAACAATTTTATTTGTGTATACCTGGAGAAGACAACCCTATTTTTTGACAATAACAAGCCCTTGATGGGATTGTCATTCTTGTGCTTCTCTTCTCCCAGGAGCAGGGTCCTCCTACAGGTCATAACGACATGACACCTCTTTTGACTCGTCATCACCCCAGATAAAGTTGTAAACTAGAGTCCATGACAATGATTATGAAGGCCTTTCATCCTCCCTCCTCCCATATGAGTATTCACTCCAACTGGTTTCCCCTAGACATGGACACTACACATTGTGATTATGGAGACAGCGACCACGTCCGGAGGCTTCTGTGGGATGCCCATTGGACAGGAAACTCTAGGCACCGCTTCCACGGGGGTGTTGCATTTTATTAGGACAACACTACCCTCACCAACCTCATAAGGTATTTATAATGTGATGAACATCCTTACGTCGACCTTACTAGTGTCAGAAAACTTCTCTAATATAAAAAACATCTTTACCCTGATGGTTGGATCCCTCTTAGCATGAAAATCTAGAAATGGCAGAATTTTGGAGTGTCGCCCTTTGGCTGAAAAAATACCTCAGCACATAGGTTTCTCAAGCAGCACATCCATCACAAACCTCCTTTCAAGACTCTCGGGATTCTCAACCAAATAACATTCAGCCACCTCTACCTCTCTTCAACATTTACCCAGTCTGTATCTTCGATTGGCTCTGACTGTGCTGCTTATAAAGGGTTGGTGTTCGGACTCAACAACAACCTTGTCAAACCTTCATGCATGCCATCATTGAGTAGAATGATGACACCATGCATGTTCACATGGGTTTAGGATCCGATCCTTATGCGAAAATACCATCCATGCCATCCCTTTTTTATACGACATCAGGCTATCAACTGCGGAAGTGGCCTTTGCCTTCACTCTTCATCAACCCTCAGTTAACTCATCGGATGTGGAATAGAAATTTGGCATTCATCAACCTTTCATGGTGATGGTATCAAAATGTCCTTTCCTCTTGCACCTCTGTTCCTTACCCCACTTCGTGTGAGGGCCATACTTATCTTCCGTCGTTTGATCATTAGGGCACCCCTAATTATCACATGCATGGGGCAGTGAACCTTTGTATTTTGGGAGGTGATCTACATCATGTATTTTATTCATGGTCGTATATCCATTTAAATGGCATCTAGATATTTGATTATTTGTCGCCTCCATACTTTATGTGCTCACCCCTAAAACGTTGCTTGTTTGCACCCAAGATGAGCAGAACTTCCTTCAACCATGGATCTTCGTTTTAGTTTTCATAGGGGCCTTTTTAAATATGTGAGCCATATGCAAACCTACGGATTTTAACCCCAATTGTTCCTCATACAAATTTTGATGAGCATAATCAATTCCATCCCTTTGATAGAAAGTGTCTTCAATCACTGTCATCCATTTTTAACGGGCGTACATATTTCTCAAATATTAGGGGTGATTTGCTCTGTGCATGTTCGATCAGCGAAATTTCTTTCTATTGTGGATATCTCCTTGACTCAATCTCCATCACCGATACTTTCCTTTGTCTTAACCCATTTCAGGGATTTGAAAGAAGGAATCGTCACGAGCACTTTAGATTAGCAGAAATTACCTTCTCTGCAGCTACCCTCCCATTAATATCAACCCTTGAAACCTGCGGGCGTTTTAACCTATTCTGCAAAATGAAAAAGGAAACTTTTTTCATGCATGTTATCTTTGTGAAACATACTCCCTTCATTGATATGGCTTGTCCTTCAACCATCATCATTGAAACACTCTCCCCTTTACGTGGCTTCAGTTGACTTGTGTATTTCGTCCCTTTCCTCCACCTTGGAAGGGTGAAAGGGCTTATGATGGTAGATTTGTTCATTTTTATTCATCTGACTGGCCACAACATCTGTAAGCTAACCTTATCCTACTTAAGCTGAAATTATTAAGCCCATTTCCCATTTGCACACAATTAGGACCATATTTTCCTGTTCTCATACAATCTCAAGGCCTAAAAGCTTAAACATTTTCAATCATTCTCCAACCTCAACTTAAAGACAACCCTTGGCGAAGTTTACATAAACTCTTAAGGTCATATGATGCAAAATCCAGTAGATCTTTTTTCTCCAACCACTTAGCACAAAATTAGTGCTAACAAGTAGTTTAGACAATTTTAATGTAGCTTTCAACATATCAGTAAAAAGAATGTCCCTTGTTTTCTTATGAATATGTATCATATCAGGGATGGGGATGTTTTATAAATTCATTTTCATTTCAGTAATCCTGTTCTTGGTTTCTAGGGCCAAATTTAGAGTGTTCTGAGAATAATCTCTAATAGTAACAAGAGATACATCTTAGCTAGAGATATTCCTTACTTCTGCATACAACTTCAAAGCTTCCTCTAAAGCTATATCTTTATTCTCCTTGTACTTATCTGACAATTATGTCTTAGTTTTAAACTGAGAGGTAGAATTAGTTGGTGTATCAACAAATACATATTCTTTGACTTCAAAGGAAACCCCTGCCACTTTCANATTCTCCTTGTACTTATCTGACAATTATGTCTTAGTTTTAAACTGAGAGGTAGAATTAGTTGGTGTATCAACAAATACATATTCTTTGACTTCAAAGGAAAACCCTGCCACTTTCATATGTTTCTTTTTATTACGTTTGTATTCTTTCATTTGTACAAGTTGTCCTTCTTCTTCAACTCTCTGTTTATTTGGAGTTTTGGTTGTATCCTCCTCTTCTGTATCTATAACATCTGATAAATCCCTCTTGTTTGTCCTTTCAGAGCAACTGGCTAAGGGTGTGATTTTATTAGCTACTAGGACCAAGATGGAGGCACTAAGCTTTGGTGTAGTGATTTCCCTTACAGCGGAAGTTGAGTCTTCATGCATATCAATATCCCTTTGAGTCTCGTGGGGATAAACTGACCAATTTGCAGCCTCTGGTAATCCTGCAACTTCAAAATGATCAAAGGGATTCTTTTCTGAACCTGTATTCTGATTGAGATGATGCGAAGGGGGTCATAGTTTATAGCATCTTTTGTTATAAACCCCATCTCTTTCATCAAAATTTTGGTCATTGGGAGGGTAGATGTTTTTATGGTAAATGGGCCTACATCCCATGTAAATCTGATCTTAGATGAATTCTTAAAATTAAAAAAGTTTTCAGTCTCCACTATTAATATCTATCTAATCAATTCCATAGAAAACACTCTATGTGTAAAAAATGGAGGAAATAAATAAGGTTGATGAACAAAGCCATATAACTTGATTAATGTTCCTTGTTCAAAGAGAAACAAATCACCAATTCTTTTTCTTGGAGAAAACTGCAACGTGTCTTTCATTTCTGGCAATACCCTAGGTAAATTCTTCTAAAAAATGGCACTCTACACTTCAAACATGAGAAAATTCATAAACTTACTGTAGTCCCTACTCATTTACTCTGTAAACACCATCTCAGGGATCTGCAGGTTCTCCTCATTGAATGCCATAAAAAATTTCAATAAATAGGATTGAATATGAATATTACGGTCTTGTGGAAATCCATTAGCTAAGAACGAATATTCTCATCCAAGAATTCATCAAATTTAAGGCATGAAGAATGTACCAACTGACTAGACTCTTCAAACTCAATTGGACAAGTACTCAGAGTAAACAATTGGTTCATAAGGGGGTTCAGCGACATACATGTTTATATCTAACCCTAAGAACTGACTTATCAAGGTTATAATAGACTAGGTTTCTTCGTTAAAAATATTGGCATCAACAGGAAATGGTTGGTTTTGTAACTGAACATCAGGTTTGAAACAACTCTATTTATTTTCTATTGTATAATCCCTAAAATATTGAACTATGGACTCTTCATTGTATTCTCTAGACTTCAGAGTGAACTCAGTGGGAACTGACAAGGTATTTCTACCAACCATAGGAATGACTAGAAAAAGGATTTTTGAGCTAGTGGTATGCATAATTACTCTTTTAGAGAAAGAGTAATTAATGGCATACCAGTCAATGAATTCGAGGAAGTTTAGGGTTTGGTCGGTAGTGAAATAATGGAAATAAGACTGGTATACATTGTGAATATATGTTCCATGATCCTTAAGAAGTTTTAACATTTGTTTGACAGTATCAATAGGTCCATTAAGAAATATAGTATCGAAGACTTATGCATCTTTGTCTTCAAACAACTCCTCAATTTTCCGGTATTCAAATTTCAAGGCTTCTACTTCTTCAACTTGAGTCATTTAAACACTTCCAATGGAGACAAAGGCCCACCTAGTGTGTTTACAAGTGGCGCAAGGATTCTGTGTGAGTTGGTGACTTCCACACAATCCTTAGCTTGCGTTTTCTGATGCAGAGAATAAACTAATTCCCTAATTCCATGTGCATGGTACTTTTATATTATTTTTATCTTCATATCAGTCTTGCATATTTTGCAGTGGAAATAGTTCTCAACCATCCATCCTGTATGATTCATCCTGTGCCATTTATATTTCTCCCAACTTAAGTCCTTTTGTTTCCCTCCTTTGCATTGCTTCCCTTATCCTTCACGCAGATCGCAATTGTAAATTTAATTATAGCCATTGATATGAATGTGGATCTATCTAAATAGTTGAACTTCACCTGACTTAACCAATTTCACAGATTTCCTATCTAACTCAGAGTGATCATGTTTAGGTTTCAAAATGATCTTGAAGCATAGATCTTCCCTGTATCAAATATACGCCCTTCATTTCCCAGGCCATTTAACTCCACTTTGCAAATCCACCAGTTTTCTCCTTCCTCGCTCCTTCGAGTTGGGAAATAGTTTCCAGCTATAGATCTGCATCTATTCAAATATACACCCTTTATATTACTTTCCCTTTACCTTCATTTCAAAAACTTATCAATTTTACTCCTCCTTTCACCTTTGAGTTGCGAAATTATCTTCAAATGTATATCTTAATCCTGCCTACATCTCGACCATCCAATGGTGCAGTCCCTACCAAATTTAACAACTTTGGAAAGTTAATTTGTTCCTGCATCTTCAATCAGCGAAATGATTGATGACCGTATATCAGGATTAGATTTTAATCTGAGCCACCAGAAGATAAAGCTCCTACCCAATTTCGTAAATCTCCAACATGACTTACCCCTTGCTAGTTCATATTGCGGAATTAATCAGGACCGTGGATCAAGAACCCGCCCAGATATCCACCGTTCAAGTTTGTTGGGCCCTATCGGATTTCGTAGATTCAGAAAGTTTTATTATTTGCGCATGTTCTATTTGTGAAATCAATATCCTCCATAGATCCTTTCTCCGCCAAATCGTCAACATTGAAATATGCGGGCCTTTAAACAATTTTGTAGATTTTAAAACTCAATTTTCTTGTGCAAGTTGATATGATGAAATGAACCTCCATTGTGGATTTCTTTCATCATCTAATCTTGGCCATTGAAAAATGAAGGGCTTACCCAATTTCGTTGATATGGAGACTTCATTTATTCTTGCATGTTTATTCAGTGAAATGGATTACAATCGTCGATCTGCTTCCATCCATTCATTTAACGATCGATTTTTTGTGCAAGTTAACATTCTTCCGCCCATATAGAAATTTATTTAGACCGGGCATCTTACCTTTGTGAAATAATTTTTAACCTTTGATATTATTTTTTGTACATCTAGGCCCTCCATTTCTGTCACCATATAACTCTGAGCAGATTTTGATCTTCAAAGTTATTTGCAGAGTTATAACTTAGGGTTTTCAATAATTTATACTCCCAACCTATGAATAAAACCTTCAGAACTTTTCATAGACCCTATTAACACCCTTCAAAGTCATATGGTATGAAAAAAAATTCATACCTTACTCTTCATTTAACTGGACTGTCCCCTTCCAACCATTTAGCCCAAAATAGTGCTAACACACCCAACTACATGAAGACACCCCCTTGTTGTCCAATTCACCTGATTCCTTGTCTCCCACACAACGCATAGCCTTTGATATTGTCATTTCCCATTTGAGTAGCAATAAACTTATTCAACCACTCAAAATGGTCATTCAAGGTACTGCAAGCACTGGGAAATCTTACCTCATATCTTGCTTGAAACCTGCACTCCAAACTGCATCTGGACAAACTGCCTCCCCATTGTTTCTTCTAGCTCCAACTAGTGTTGTTGTCTTTAACATACATGCACTTACTATACATTATTCTCTTCGAATACCCATTGTTGAAATGCACCCTCTTGAATTCCAATCTCTTTCAATCCTTCAAGAAGAACTCTTCCATATTCGTTATATTCTCATCGATGAAATGAGCTTTATTGGCCCAAAAATGTTAACTCAAATTGATGCACGCTTACATGAATCTTTCCCCTCGCATTGTAAAATCCCATTTGGTGGTTGTTCCATGATCCTTCTTGGTGACTTCGGGAAATTTCCTCCTATAAAGGACACCCCCATATATGCAAGCTCATCCCTTGGGACTTTTCTTTGGCATACATTTGATACTTTTGTCACTCTCAAAACCAATTTCTAACAACAAGGATATAGCCCTTCTCAAATTGTCTTTGAACAAATATTGCTAACCTTCGAAATGCAACACCAACTCTTGAAGACTGGGAACTCCTAAGGAAAAGAACAACCTCATCCCTTTCACATGCAGAAAACTATTCATTTGAAAAATCTACCCACTTGTATGCCACTAAAAGCTATGTTGTACTGCACAACAAACACATGCTCAAACACCTTAATATGTCAATTGCACATTGCTTTGTAGAACAAAGGAAAAAACATGTCTGCCAATCCATAGCTGATAAACAATTATCATTAAAGGTCCTTCTTGCTATTGGTCAATAAGTCATGTTAACTACTAATTTATGGGTTGGAGTAGGCCTTGTTAACAACTCACTTGGAAAAATCATTGTTGTTGTCTACAACACCAATGAACAACCTCCTAGCTTACCATCATTTGTTGTTGTCGAATTCCTCCACTACAAAGGACCCCCATGGGATGATTCTAATCCTACTTACGTTCCCATCTCTCCCATAACAAGAGGAACGTGTAGACAACTACCACTTTGTATGGCAAGGGGTTTAACAATTCATAAAGCACAAGGTATGACCCTGTAAAATGCAACAATATATATTGAAAACGTTGATAGACAAGGGATTACATTCACTACAATATCAAAAGTTAAATCTCTTACAGGCCTTCACATTTATCCAACTTTCTCTTTTTCTAGATACTCTCGAATGCAAGACAATCCATATGTCCAACATAGGAAAAAGAGGAAATCTTACTTGCTTCAAATTCTTTAAAACCACATTCTGCTTGAAGCTTTTCATTGTATTCTCTATAGATGTACGCAGTTTCCCTCTAAACAGATATTTGTGATCATAACGCTTCTTCTATTGGTAACACTTATGTTGTTCCCATTATTTAATGTATTCTTACAATTGCAAAGTAAATCGAATGTTCTTCTTCTTTAGATGTATCATTTACTTACATGTTTCCCCATTTATTGGTTCAATTCAACAAAACAATTAACCACTTTATCACATGTTCCTTTATTAGCATCAAATTCAAATTTGCTTTCATCTACTTTAATGTGTTACTATGTACTGTTTCAATATGTCCATGTTGTATTACATATATATGTTTTATTACTAAAAAAACTAGCTTTTTGTTCTCAAAAAAGGAAAGTTGGTATACATTCTAATTTGTTCTTGCTTGTAAAATAAAAAAAATCTACAAAGTATTCATATCTTCTCTGCTGACCCGATCATCAAACAGATATCAATATGCCATCTTTTAGTACAGTTCCAAATTACTATCAAAAAATTAAGGAACAAAGGGAAGTATTATAACAGAAAGAGAGATACTTCCAATCATCCTCTCTTATTCCAATTAATTACATTCGGCCAACAAATGAGTTGCTCTTTAACTTGAAAGAATTGCTCCAAGATGTTCAGTTTCCTTTCTGCGCAACAAAGCTTGACATAGCATACTTGAACAAACTTTCCTACTACTGTCAACAAATAGATGAGCATACAAAAGCAATGCACCAGCTGGCAACAACCTTTCAAGAATCACCTATGCTTCTAACTAGCTAAATATTCCCAACCACAAAGTTGTTGTCTATATTGAAGAAACTTCTACAATGTTTTATGCATATACATTAAAGAGATACAGTCGGGTATATATGACAAGATTTGGTGTTGTGGCATCCACAGCTTGGTCCTTCAATCTCTTGTACTTGGTGTTGTCGCTGCCATCACTCGGCATGTATATACGATTGACCTATACTTTCCTTGTCAATTTTAGTATTGTAGCCACTTACCTTTTTTGCTTCGGTGGCTTTGTTTCTAGTAACTTATATTGTTTCAGTTTTTATATGTCATCTCCCCCACTGACATCTATTTACAACTTATTTGAACTCTTTATATACTTACTATAAACTTCTTAGATCAGTTTATTTTTTCAATTTCACTTCTCTTGTTGTAAGTTTCCCTCCACTTATCTATTACATATGCATTTACAAATGATGACACAAATTTTGTTTTTCACTGTCATTTCCTTTCACAATGATTTAAAACACACACACACACACACACACATATGATCTTCTAAATCTATGCTTTTAAATTTTATTCTGAACTATGCATTTGTAGATATAATTAACATTCATCAATTTTCATAGCTGAATTAAAATAATGCTTAGCTTTCTTTCAATGTTCATTTGTTTCTTTCTATTTGGGATAATCATATGTGGTTAATGGTTAAGAGCTCATGTTTTTTCCATGTTCAATTACTTCCCTTTGCATCAATCAAATGTCTTTAATGGTTTATAGATATAAATGGTTTATCTTATATACGTGTATATACAAATACATGTTTACATTTATGCTATGTTTACTTGTTTCTTTCACTTTGCAATTGTAAAATGTTTATGTTGGCTCATGATTATTACAAAAAAATCTTCTACGCTTTAACATCTTTTAGAATAATGTATCCTCAATTATCACTTCAAATTAGACCCTTTCTTACATTAGAAAAATTGTAATATTCTCACATTTTTTTCCTATTTCAATAGATTTCAAAACTTTGCAAATAGAACTGTTTTTTTTATCAATGAAAATGCATTATATGTTTTTAGGAAAAAAAGAACAAAAAAAACAAAAAAAATGTGCTAATTGATACTATGAATACTACAAAACTTGTTTCCAACCGGTACTTTTGACCTTCCTTATATGGTGATGATAGGAGTTTCAATTAGTGTATTAAACACTTGTACAGTTGAGAGAGAGATAAAATAATTTATATCCCCAACTTCTTTGTGCATGTTTCATTTTTCAATGTGAATACCATTTATCAAACCTTCATTTATAGTGTTTAACCATTTTCTTCTATTAACCCTCTTTTTGTCGTATGTGCTAACGCCCGCCTTAATTATGTAACCCGACCCTTTTGTTTTTAATGCTATTGTGTCTTTTTCCTCTATTATCTACTATTCCTACACATCCTTGCTCAAAATTGGTTCATGTTCTTGTTCTACAACATATAACATGTATACTTTTATACTGTTGTAAAAATAAATTACTTCCGTTGTTAATTGTTGAAAAGCTTCCATTTGTAAGATCAACTCTCAAACAACAAGAATAAACTTAGACTCCTTGTCAATCCGTCAAATTGAATTTGGATATGTGTCTTTGCGTTTGTGAAATAGATGTTGGACAAGTGTCTCGCATGTTTGGACATGCAGTACTCTGTTGACTGCAGAATAATAAACAAGTTTATTCTCTTTACTTATTGCTTGCGATTTGTTCTTGTCCGTGCTTTGAAATTTGAATACGTGTTTTCCATGTTTTGGTAGAGGTTTTATTCACTACTTTATATGCCTTCTTATTACCTTGTCTCCTGCTTAAGCATCCATCCTGCATCTAATACACGATTTGAACAAGTGTCTCATGTTTTTTGACATAGGATCCTATTAATGGGTTTCAATGCAAGCTTATTACCTTTGTTTGTTGTTGTGGGTCCATTCTATGTGTTTTTTTTACCAGTTTGACAAGTGTACTGTGTGTTTTAACAAGTGTGTCTATTACCTAAAATTTGATGCTTGCTTATTACCTCTGTTTATGATTGAGGGTCCACAATTTTCATGTTTAATAAATTTCCCATGCATATTCTGGGTGCAATAAAAAATGGAGATATAATGTCCAAAATTCCTTGTCGGTTCATCTTATGGGATTCCTACATGCTCCCTTTCACTTTCCGAGTGGCGAGTTCACAATTGTCGTGCATGTTTGGATAGTTGTTTTTTTTACTCTAGTAAATGCATTAGCTTATTACCTTCATTTGGTGGTTTACGTTTTGTCCTGCACATATTCCTTTGGCAGTTTAGAATTTGTCATGCCCATGCTTGGACAATTGGAGAAGTGTCTGTTGTGGTTTGACAATGGCTTCTTTCTAGTGGGTTTCATTTTTTGAAAGGTATTTGTTGACTGGGCTTCGGATGGCTGTTTTTTACCTCTATTTGGCAATTCTTATGGGATTCCAACACATGCCCTTTCACTTGGAAAATGGCCATTAAACAATTGTCATGCATGTTTGGAAAATTATTTTGTTGACTCCTGTAAATGCATTGTCTTATTACCTTTGTTTGGTGATTTACGGTTGGTCCCGCATGTTTTCGTTTGGTGGTTTAGGGTTCATCCTGCATGTGTTCTAGTAGTTGGACAGGTGTCTGACGTGATTTGACAGGGGTTGTTGTTAAGTGGGTTTCATTTTTTGACAGGGTTCTATTTATCCTATTTCAGATTGCTTTTAGGGATCTGTTAACTGTGTGTCGATGCAGCTGGGTTTCATGTTTTCACAATGTTTTGTTAGCTAGGTTTTCCTAGTTATTACCTCTGGTTGTTGATTAAGTGTCTGTCTTAGGTTTTCTTGGTAAATGCATTGGATTTTTACCTTCATTTGGTGGATTAGGGTTCGTCCTATGCTTGTTTGCGCAATTGGACAATTGTCTGTCATTATTTGACAGGGATTGTTGTTAAGTGGGTTTCATTTTCTGACAGTGTTCTATTGAGACGGTTTCAGATGTTTTCTTATTACCTCTATTTTTTGCTTCAAGGTTGGTCCTAAATGTGTTTAGGAAGTTGTAAATGTGTTTATCGTGTATTGATAAGGGTTCTGTTACCTGGGATTTTGAAACAGGTTGAATAGATTGGTTTATTTCTTGAGCGTTTGTTCTATGCATCCTCAGGAAGTTGGACAGGTTCCTTGGGTGTTTTAACAATGGTCATGTTAACTGGTTTTTGCTGCATCGACAAATTGACAAGTGTCTTGGGCATTTTTCTCGCATCATGATTTGTTTATTGTGTTAACTTGGTTTCACTACAAACCTTCTTTGTAATCTGATTGTACCTATTTGTTTAAAAAATAACCCATATGCTTCTCAATTCAATAATTTTAAAGGTTTCATGGTCTGTAACCTCCCCGACCCTTCGACCGACGAAGAGGATGCTACTAACTCCAATAAAAACGGGAAAACAACCCCATGAACATGAACAGGGATAAATGATTAAAGTAAAGAGCTTAACAAAATACATACTAAGATGCATAAAACATGCAAGGATACAACATTAATTAACATTCAACGGAAGCAACACACACATTCCAACATTTAACATGTTCATCATAGTTCATGGAACAGTAGATATAATTTCAGAGATGAAACAGTCAGAAGTACTTATCTTTTAATGAAGAACTCACCCTACAACCAACTATGTCGCTGCAACGTTCCACCCAACCATAAGCTAGTGTGCTCATCAATCTCTCAGCAACACTGCCACCCCCGATATGGGAATGATTCCTCAAGGAATAAGGGTCAAGTAGCCTTACTCATAACCAAGAATACACAAATCGGCAAGCCAACACAGTCCAAAGACCAACCACTGCATACTCGCAGCAAAACAAGCGGTTCACAGCTTGGACAGGGAAATCCGAATCCTGAGTCATTCTTGGCCCTATCATGGCCAAAATGACTCAATAATAGCCACAACAAACCAAAATGAAAATAACCCACATCAAACCACAGATCGTGGGGAAAATAGTATCCCCAATCTCAACATTGAAGCAACGGGAAACACACAGCCCGAAATAGAAGAGGCGATCAAACTCTCAGCCTGGGCAGGGAAAAGCATATACATAGAACACCAAATCAGTATGGAAACACACCCCCATAGCAAAAATCATGAACGGCTACTTCACAGGGACATCGTGGATGGCAGAAAACGCCTCACTAATAATCCACAGTGGCCCAAAACGTAATTGAACACCACAGCCAACAAAACAAATGTGGGGAAGACAACAGCCCCGGTCTCACAATGAAATAGCGGGAAAATTACATAGTCTGAAAATGGGAGAGAAATCAGACTCTCAGCATGGACAGGAGGAAAACATACACAGGAAGATCGTGGTTGACCGAGAATGGTTTCTCCAGCTCTCTGCATGAGGAAAACGATGAAGAATCATGTGCGTGAGAAGGTGAGACCGTGAGAGAACCCCCATATGCGTGAGGATGAGAAAGAAAAAACAGAAGAATGGGGAAAAAATGGGATCATCCCCCTTGCCTTGCTCTCTATGTGAGGAAAATGAGCCTGCTGGTGGAGTGTGCGTGTGGGCAAGGGCTGACAGTCCTGCCACCCACCACTACCCAGCAATAACTGCCCACTAACAAAAACTGTTTTAAATGGGGTAGTTGACTGATAAGACAAGGAAAGCTGAGTGAGTCAAAAAGGGTGGGTGACAACTAAATGGGTTTAACAGCTGACACATGGCTTTTCCCCATTGGCTCCCACAGTTAGACAATTCCCCCCCTTATCCTTAGGAAAATCATGCCCTTTTCATTTTAACGTTGCACCGTCGTAGCTGGCTGTAGGTTTATTTTAATTGATGTGCGTATTTACATGATGCCAAATGATAACATGTCGGATAGCACGATATACCATCGATAACTATCCCTATTGCCAAAACATACACAACCAAATCGATGGTGGGGATTTTTCCTTTAGCTCCTCACCACGATTAATTACATTATATACATCATGAAAACGGGGTCAAAACTGGGGTGTTACATGGTCCAACATGAAAATGCCTACATAGACATTCGCTTGGCCTATCAGCTTGTTCTGGTGAATGTCTAAAGCAATGCTATGATTGAGAAAAAAAAAATTCTAGATAGAGGACTATTTCCTTGTAGAATCATAATCACGTAAAGATCCTTTGGAAAATCTTCAAAAATGTTCATAAACTGTTCTAGCTATCTTGTTGAGCTATGAAATGGCATCTTGACAAGCATGTCATTGGTTTGTAAAATTCCTAGCCGAACAACTATCTTATGTGCTTGCCCACTTTTTTTCTTAGCTGAGTTTTTGTACAAATTTTTTTTGTAGCCTCTACTTGATCCTTCTAAGTCTATTATGCCTTGCACTTCTAATTTTATTATGTCTTCAGCATGTCCTTGTTTAAATCAAAATGTTGTCCACTAGCTTCCTCAGTTTCATTGTCTTGGTTAAAATGTTCATCTTGCTTATTTGTAGTTATATTAACTTCTCTACCTTTGTAAAACAACCCTGGATCTTTTCCTATCTCTCTCTCTCTCAGGTATGTACAAACCCTCGTTTAAGGGTCACATTTTCGTCATTTGTTAATTTTCCTAACAAGCATATATAGTTGTGAAATATCACTTTCCGAATATAAGGAAGGTCCCAATTCACTTTTCTATTGTACTTATCTAGTTCCAATACTATTCTTATTAAACATTTTAAAAAATTACTTGACACCTTAGAAGTGACAAAAAAAAACTATATCTATTTGTATAAAAAAAACTCTGCTTCTTTTAAAACAAAAAATATAAATGTTGCCAATCGTGTTACAAGTCAATGTTTGTTTGGTCCTATGACCATTTCCCAAAGGTATGCAGATTATCATTGAGTCATTCGTACACATTTAAGTTTGTGTACAAGGGATGGAATGAAAATATGCTCTTGCAAACTTGTTACAAGTGACATGTGAACCATGGTAAGGAACATACTCTCAAATTACTAATCTCATTAAAATGTTCATGTTTTTCTTGTATCATCATTTAATAGACATTCCATTTTGCAGCCACGGGAACACTTAAATTTTCCATACATTCTCACTCAAAATCCAAACACACAAGATTCCTTTCAATTCATATAGGTAACTCTTTACACTATCAGTCACACTCTTTTCTCCTTTATGCTCTGTACAAATATTACATGTACATTTTACCATGTTCTATTTTATTTCATGCTATCTACATAGTTTTATAAATGAACAAATACATTCAGTTCTATTTCTACTTGTATAACCAACTAATTATTTTGGTGTTTACTGCAGCATTAAATATGACTATATATTAGACCTGCAACTTATCCCGTTCAAAGTATTAACTTCATCATTGAAGAGACTATTAACCAAAGACAAAAAGTTCATTGCAAACTCTATATGATCGTAAACTTCAACTAGATGGTAAGCTTTCATCTATATCATTTATAAAATCCCTATTGTTCTCTTAGTTTTTTCTCTATGGTTTGGATTTTATACCCTTTATGAACAATAACTATTAGCTACAAATACTTGGGTCCAAGGTTTATCATATCCAATGTTGTAGTTGACATGTTTGCATATTACATAGATTTAACATGCAAAATCATGAGTATCATGGTCCAATTATTTGAAAAGCTTCCTGGTAGTAGCAACAAGCTCACAAACAACTGTAATATTTCTACATTCATTAACCTTATTTTGAGTTATTTCTTTTGTTTTTTAGTGAATTTTGTGAATCTATTGGGGGTGCTTTCATAACGTGTATACTTCTCATTTAGTTAATAGTGTTTATTTCGTTCATTAAAGTCTATTGGGAACATCAATTTTGTAAAAAAAACAAGGAACAACCCATATTTGAAATTATTCGTACCATTTTTACCTCACCACAACAACAACAACAAATTATAAAACCCCAAGTGATCGGTTTCTCTTTCTCATTTCTCGCAATTTAGAGTTTGGAAAGTGTCAAATTGCAAAAATAAAGCTATACTTTTTTAAGCTTACAACACATACTCAATCTGCATTCCACAAGTTTCAAATCTTGTATGATTTTGAAGATCGTTGAACTTTTCACATGTTTCATGCATGCAATTAATTTACTATTTTAATAATGGAACCTGTTCTTTTTTAAGTTTGTTTTATAAACCATGCATATCCAACATTGTTTTACAAGCATGTACAACTATAATAGTTCGAAGGGTTTCTAAGCAAGTTTAAACCAAAGTTGAACTATGTAAAAGAATTCATGAATATATATATTTTTTCCATTCTATCCAACTATATAATTTATTACCATTCAAATTGTTGGTTTAAAAAGATTACAAAATGTGCATACATAACATTGATTTGCTAGCATATAAGCTTACTATAGTTTTCAAAAGATTCTATACAAGGTTGAATTCAGGATTTAACCAATTGGTTAAGTGATTACTCCTTTCACTAGGTCAAAGTTATCATATTATGGTTTATCCAAACACTAATGTTGAGCTATCCACATTACGATAAATTGGACATATGATTAACGATGGGATATTTATATATGCAACATCATAGTTTAAGCAAAGTTTGATATTAAATCATTGTGTAAAGAATTCATATGATTGAAATGCAGGTGACTTTGGGTATCGACCCATGCATGGTTTCATTTTCTTGAGGGCACATGGTCACCTCCTGTCCATGTATTGGATTTATAAAACCGATGTAACCCTAACCCTTTGTTATTCTTCCTCCGCAGCTCACGCTGGCCTTCGGCTTCTCTGCAATATTTTCATGGCGGTCGTGGGTTCCTTCCTGATCCAGTTTGCTCTGAGTTGTGAGTTAATGGGGTTGTAACCTCCTGTGTTCAATGTTAATAATATCCATCATAGCTATGGGTTTTTACCAAGTGAGAGTTAACTGGTTAATGCACTTGGCTTGCGGCCTGTTTGTAACTCCTCCTTGTCTTTCATGTGGCCTGTGACAGCGGTAATAAGTTGAGTTTTACTTGTTGTTAGTGATGCTCCTCCATCGTCGCTGGGTTTGGAAATTTGTGTGTACGCCTTGCTGTTGGTGGCAGTCCCCTTGCTTAGACTGTTCACTCTCTTTTACAAGGTAAATATTTAGTTTTTGTATTCAGAATAAAATGCTCATATTAGTAGGTTTTATTATTAAAAGTATTTTGAAGCTAACACACAAATGTCGTGCTCTTGCAGGATCCTGTGACCACTCTTGCGAATAGTGAAGAAGACGATGTTGGCTATCTCCAAGGTTTTGTGGCTTCAAACGGGTAAGCCCTGGGTTCAACAATGGGTTCTTACCCTACTTGTAACAAGATTGACGATGGGGAAACCCTAAGCTTGGAAACTTGTCCAGCTTCATTTTTAGCTATGGATTTTCTTGTTAGATGTTATTTGGAGTCTATTATGTTTTCAAACCCTTGCCTCGACGATGGGTAGAACCGGTCATGAGATAGGTGTTGTATTTAGTTTTAATTTCTAGTCTTACGGCCTGTCAATGTAATGCAATAGATTTTAAGACTGTTTTGTCTTCGAGCTTAGACTCATTTTTGCAGTCACTACTATTTTGTGACTCATGTAAGTAGGGTTTTACCCTATTCGACTGTGATAAAATAAATTTACTGTTTATTATAATTTGTGTATATAATATGGTTATTTATTTAAGACCGTAACTGTAACTCCTTCATAGAGTAATTTGTAATAATTCTTTGTTGGCTCAGGAGTATGAGCTAGGGTTTTCCTGAATGAAACCCTTGTTTATCTAATTATTTTAATTTAATTAAATAGGTTCTATTAATTTGTAAAACAAATATTGTTTTAAGTTATTATTATTACCAGTGTATTTTGAGATTTCTTAAATTTGTATCTATTCGTATATTTGTTATAAGGACTGTTACCAGTCTGTAATAATTTAATTGTTTACTGATATATAATGATCTAAACAAATGGATTATAGCTTAGTTGTTTTTATTTGAAGCAATATATTTAGATTAGGGTTTCGACCCTGCAGTTTTCTTTTGCAGGTATAAACCTGTTGATAATTACAGAACAGTTCTCTACATAGATATGTATTTTATTTATATTAGTTTTTATCATATTCTTATTGTTTTTATTTACTTAAGATGACAGATTGAAATTACTCAGAGTTCTTTGAAAAGTAAAAACATAGATTCTGTGATTTAGTTTAGTTTGTTCTTTATAAGTAAATAAACTATGTGATTAGTAGTTATATCTTTACTAAACTAAATATAAACAAAGTAGCTTGTCTGTGTTTCTTCTACTGCATTTGGAAATAGTTATTAAATAAACACAAATGATTATATATATATAACATAATATAGTTTAACCTCCTACATAATTTAACTCGAAATAAAAAATAATAATCTACTGTCTGTAAACACAACATCTTATCTACTAGGGTATTTTCTTAACATAATAATATTTCTACCTGTACTGGATTACTGTTATTTCGTTTCCAGTATATTTACATAAATAAGCTTATAAAACAATAAACATAGATAACCAGATTATTTTCCTTTTAATATTAACCGACATACTAAAATAAATTACTCTGCTATTATGAAATGCAAAACTACATCTATTCAATTCAGTCTCTTATCATTTTCTTCATCTACTTTAAATACTCTGTCTGTACTGGAGTATGGCCTAGTCCTTCCAAGTGTGGAAAAACACAAATTAGAATTATTTTTCATCTTAACACATTACTATTTCAGATTTATTCCTTCAGTAGTCTAAATATTACTAACTCTAACATTTACAACTAAATATTTAACATTCATTTAACAGTCAGATTCAGATTTAACTATCTAAAATAGTAAAATAGACTAATGTAGAACCTGATTAGGATAGACAACAACAGCGTTAGGAGGTCATTCTTCTTTACCAAACTCTTGAAGAGTGCTCAAACAACGCTTCCTCGAGACCCCTGAGCCTGTTCCTGGTCTTCTTGGCTGAGAACTGATGGAGCATGCAAACAATAGACTAGTCCAATGACTCAGTAAAACACTCTGCACTCAGCAGTAATATCCTTCAGCTGAAAAGTTGCACTAGATCACTTAGCAGTTATCCCCTCAAATTCTTTCCACAATTCCCTTCCTTTGAATTTCTTTGAAGTACATTCGCCTGAATGATCACTTCTCTAGAATGAGCAGCCTCAGCTCTCTTCAATGGGCATTTTTATAAAGATTGCCTTGGTCTTTTGGGTCAGTTGTCATTAATTGAGCCGCCTGCTCTGATTCCACTTTCTTGGGGAATCATGACCCCAAATGTAGGGAGGTTGCCACCTACAATAGTTGGAAGTGGTTTGAGGATGCTGCCACATGTTTGTTTTCTCTCCACCCAATCTCCTCCACCAACTTGACTAGTAAACACTCTTTTAACAGCTCTCCTAAGCTGTTGTCTCCACCTTTATTTATTTATAATTAAAATATTCAAAATTACATTAAATATCCTTGACTCTGCTAAGTCATCGATTACAACTTAGCATAAAATTTAACATATTGTCCTCAAATAAAATCAAATAAGATAATATTGTTTTTGCAAAAATTGGAGCATGTGACATACACACCCCCTTAGAACATAACATCGTCCTCGATGTTATTTATTCTTCATCCTCAGAATTCCCCTGGAACAGAATTGGACATGCATCTCACATATTGCTTTCCAATTCCTAGGTGGCTTCCTTTAGACTAAGGTTCTTCCATTGCACCTTCACTTGTCCAATGGTGTGGCTCCAAAGTGTGATCTCCCTCTGCCCAAGGATACAGTCCGGTTCCACCAGAAAATCTCCTTCTGGTTCCACCTGTACATCATTCCAATTAACAACATGAGTAGCATCATGAACATATTTCTTTAATACATAAATGTGAAAAACATTAAGTACTCTTAAATTTGGTGGTAATTCTAATTGATAAGCTGCTTGTCCAATCCTGGATAGTATTTCAAATGGACCACAGTAACGAGGTGCTAGTTTTGCACAACTCCCCAATCTCAGAGAGCTCTTTTTGTGCCTCACCTTGATGAACACATGTTCACCTACCTGAAACTCTTTTGGAGTTCTTTTTAGGTCTGCTTGACTTTTCTGTCAATCCTGCACAATTTTCAGATTACCTTGCACCTGTTTTACAATTTCTTCCATTTCCTTTAGCAGTTCAGGACCTAATATCAATCTATCCACCGGATTACTCCAACAGATAGGAGTATTACATTTCCTTCCATACAAAATTTCGAAAGGACTAAATTTGGCTAATGCCTGATAATTATTATTATAAGAAAATTCTACCATATGCAAATAATCCTCCCATTTACCTGCCTAGTCTTTCACATACATTCTTAATAAATCTTCGAGTACTTGGTTTACTTTTTCAGTTTGTCCATCTGTTTGAGGATGGAACGAAGTACTAAAATTTAATGTAGTGTTTAATCCTTTAAACAGAGATTTCCAAAAGTTAACTGTAAATTTAGGATCTCTCTCTGCGATTATGACTTTCAGTATTCCATGTAGTCCAAAAATCCGTTTTAGAAAAATATCAGCTATATTTGTAGCTTTATATGTAGTTTTAACAGGTATAAAGTGAGCTGCTTTACCTAAATTATCGACTACTACCATGATAGAATCATTTAGATTCTGATTTGTAGGCAGTCCAGTAACAAAATTGAGACTAATTATCTCCCATTTCTAGCTAGGAATGGGTAATGGCTGAAGTAATCCAGCTAGGTGTTGATGTTCAGTTTTCACCTATTGACATTCAAAACACCTAGCAATATATTGTGCTACTTCAGTCTTCATATTTGGCCAAAAATATTCTTTTCTTAACATAGTTATAGTCTTTTGATAGCCTGGATGACATGAGTATGGAGTTTTATGAATTTCATCCAAAATTAACAGCTTAACTTTACGTACATTAGGTACATACATACTGTCTTTATACAGTAAAAATTCTTTTGCATTCAAACTGTATCCTTTACTTAAGCTTTCTGTTGGATTTTCTTTCTTTTTAACTCGTAAATTTTGGTAAATTTCATCTTGTTCTATTCCTACTTTAAGCTGTTCATCCAAATATACAGTATAAGTGCTGATAACTGCTGCAAAACTCAACCCTGCATTCCTACTTAATGCATCAGCAACTTTATTTTCTTTACCCTTAATGTGCTGAATTTCGAAATCATACTCACATAGAAAATCTAACCACCTAGCTTGTCTGGAATTTAGATTAGGCTGATCTAACAGATACTTTAATCCTTTATTATTAGTCATTAAAATAAATTTTCTGCCAATTAGGTGATGTTGCCACATATTTAGAACATGTATAACAGCTACTAATTCCAGATCATAACTTGCATAATTCTTTTCATGAATTTTTAATTTTCTAGAATCATAGGCAATAACATGCCTCTTGAGTTAGAACACCGCCTAAACCATCATTGTAGGCGTCGGTGCACACTACAAATTCTTTATATGGATTAGCTATTCTTAAAATATGTGCCCTGGTTAATAAAAATTTTAACTTTTTAAAACTTTCCTCACATTTCTGGTTCCAATCAAACTTCTTTCTTTTCTTCTGCAAAGAGGTTATCGGATTCGCGATCCTAGAAAAACCTTCAATGAACCTCCGGTAATAACCAGTAATTCCCATGAAAGATCGAACATCGGTTACATATTTAGGAACCGGCCAATCTTCAATCGCCTTTTTCTTTTCGGGATCTACTGAAATTCCTTCCTTGGTCACCACATGACCTAAGTACTGAATCTTATCCTTAAAGAAATCACATTTACTAAACTTTGCAAAGAGTTGATGATCTCGTAACTCTTGCAAAACAATTTTTAAATGTTCTTTATGTTCTCCTTCAATTTTTGAATAGATTAAAATGTCGTCGATAAACATGACCACAAACTTATCTAGATACTTATGCATAACATTGTTCATTAAACACATAAAATAGCCAGGGAATTAGTAAGCCCAAATGGCATGATGGCAAACTCGTAATGGCCATATCGAGTTCTAAAAGTTGTTTTAAAGATGTTTTCATCTTTAATCCTAACTTGATGATATCGAGACCTTAAATCTATTTTTGAAA
This sequence comes from Pseudotsuga menziesii, assembly GCA_001517045.1. Classification (NCBI taxonomy): domain Eukaryota; kingdom Viridiplantae; phylum Streptophyta; class Pinopsida; order Pinales; family Pinaceae; genus Pseudotsuga; species Pseudotsuga menziesii. Next base: position 253,478 of record LPNX010240032.1, on the reverse strand, counting down.
ATACCGTGGCTCCACGTAGTTGATCAAAAATATCATCTATGCGAGGAAATGGGTATCGATTTTTAATGGTCATCTTATTCAACTGACGGTAATCTATGTAAAGTCGCATAGTTCCATCATTTTTCTTAACGAAGATGGCAGCTGCCCCCCAGGGAGACACACTAGGTCGAATATAACTTTTATCCATAAGTTCTATTAATTGAGACTTTAATTCATTAAGTTCAAGTATGTTCATTCGATAAGGGGCCTTTGAGCTAGGTACTGCACCAAGTACCAACTCAATGGTAAAATCCAATTTCCTTTTCGGAGGTAGTCATGAAATTTCTTCCGGAAATACATCAACATATTCTCTTAAGACTGGTATGTCTTCCAATTTTAATTTATCTGTCTTATTTAGATTCTCCTCATTAGTTATTGTTACTGCATAAGCTTTGCAACCCTTCCTAGCAGCTCTCTTCAGATGTAGAGCAGAAATATGCCTTATGGTGGTTTTTCTAGGGATCCCCTTTACACTTATTGGTTTTCCATCATGGTTTACACACGTAAAGTTTTTATCACAACAATTTAAAATCACCCTATGTTGTTCTAACCAATCCATACCAATGAGTAAGTAATAAGAACCAAGAGGTAATACATTAAGCTTCACAACAGTTTCAAAATGATCCATAACTACTGCACATTCTTTTACAAAACAAGTTACCTTTCTTTTTATTAATTCTTTCACATTGATCTAGGAACTAAGATTCAATCTCATCAAAGAATTATTAACAAATACTCATGAATTGGAAAATTTCAGGAACCAAATAGGTTTCCTCTCTGTATATTATATAAGCAATATAGGATTACAATACCATGCATGATCAATGGCTTAACTCAATGAAGAATTCGAATACCTAAGAGGACAATTCGAATTTAATGAGTGAGTCTAGCTTAACTAACTCTTTGCCATGCAATCTCACTCAGTTAACCACTTGACCAAAACCCTAATTGACTCACCAAACCCTTAACTGAAGTTGGAGTGTAATAAATGACTTAATCTCAACTGAAGGAGATCAAACACATGTCATAGCAATCCAATCATCAAGTGCTAGTACTGCATGACTCCAATAAACCCTAATGAGGTTAACTGAAGCTGAACTGACCATCAGAAGTTGGTGAAGGCGCCTTGTTAGCTCCAGTTCATTAAATAATAATAAAATAATCAATAAATAATGATTAAATAATATATTTAATGCATGGAGGTGCCTTAACTGACTGTAACTGATTGGTTGAACTGAAAGTAACCCCCAGTTAGCAATTAGGTGCATGAATGTCACACAGATCACCACTGGAGTGCTCCAGTTAGCCTCCTTGACTGTAGGAAAGGCTAAGTTAGGCTCCTTGACTGTAGGTAGGCGTGGGAGTGACTGGGATGATGGTAATTAATGCTCCTTGATGTCAATTAAACTTAGGATAGTGGTTTAACTAGGCCAATTTGACTGAAGAGTGAGGATGAAGGTAAATGTCTCCAACACTTTTAGCACTAGTGGCTAACTGAACTAACCAAGAATTCTCAAATTTTTCAACAGGTAACTTACATTTTTCTTCCATTTTAGGTGCAATATAACTGAGACTAGCTCTAGGATCAATTAAAATAGTTATAGGGGTTTGGCTTATCATACCTTATACTTCCACCATGGAAGTTTGATATTCTGCTTATTGATTCTCAAAGGCTACATCGATTCTGGGCATAGTCCTCGCTAATTCTCCAACATTCATCTACTCCTGTATGGTATGAATATTACTGACAGTCTTTTTTCGATTAGGACAAACTGAAGCATAGTGTGGGCCATTACACTCCCAACACTTTATAGGTTCTTTGCGTTCAAAGTTCTTGGTGTAATTTCCATGGTTATTAACAAATTCTTTACCCTTGGAATTATTCTGATTGCTTGGTGAATTATTCTTATTTCCTTGAAAATTCTTGTTAGGAAAATTTCTGGCCTTATTGTTCTTAGAATTTCTGTTGGGCACAAAATATTTCTTCTTTTGATCATACTGGTTATTATTCTTCTTGGCCTTCCAGTTGGCCATGCTTTCCTTCTTCCAATTCTGTTCATAACAAAAGTTGGCTTTCCTCATAGATTCTTCTAAAGTCTTTGGATTGTTATATTCAATATTGTCCTTAATATGATAAGGTAGACAGCTGAGGAATCATTGTACCTTTGGTTTCTCATCTACAAAGTATGGAACATACCTAAGCAGACTTAAAAACTTACTATTTAGATCTTTCATCATCATTGATCCTAATTTAAGCTCGCAAAATTATTTTGCTCTCTCTTCATAGTATTGCTCAGACAGAAATTTCTTTTTAAAGTACCTCTCGAAGGTACTCCAATTTACATTCTTCTCTTTTATCCCCTTAACTCTCTTCAAGTCCTGCCACCAAATGTCAGCCTTTCCTGAGATATTGTAGATAGTCATTCTAGCCTTTAATTGGTTAGAATAGTTATATATCTGGAAGTACTTCTTCATCTCAGATAACCAGGATTCCGCTTCCTCCCCCTTCTCAGTCTCTCCATTGAATTTTGGTGGTTTTATCTTTTTGAATTCCCAAGAAATTTCCTCATAAGGTTTGTATTTCCTCTTTTTAGTATAATGATTTTTATCACCACTATCACTAGTAGAATGCAAATTACGTTGTTCCCCAAATACTTCTGAAGATGATCTGCTTTCATTTTTAGTATGTTTCATCTTTTTAAATTTATGTTGATGACTTGTATCTTCTAATACAATTCTTCTACCCTTACCCTCAGTTTGAAACCTTTCTATTAGGATCTGATTCAGCTCCTCCTGATCCCTCAGAATCCTTTCATTCTCTCGTTTTGTAGATTCCATTTCAGATTTTAGGTCTTTTACTGTTTGTAACAGTTCTGAGGAATTGGTGGTTAGATATTCTCGTATAAGGTCTCTTGGTAAGTTTTCTGGTTCAGTAAATGGAGATTCCTGCTCTGCATATTCCTCTATCCTTTCCGTACCTGTTTGTTAAACTTTAGAAACAATTTCTCTGCTGAATAGCATTTAAAAGAAAATACATCAGTGTCATAATTCAAATCATTGTTTCATAAAAGCTAGTTGGGCCTCATCAAGGCCTAGTGTTTGAACCTTGTGCTCTGATACCACATGTCAAAGCCCCAAATTTTCACAAAAATTTAAAATTTTGAGATAACATAAAATGTTGGATCTGTGGTTTACTAACAACTAATGGTTAGCATAAAAAGAAACAGTCCAATGAATTGTATTACATATTTTCAAATTATGTTAACTAAAGAAGTTTCCTTTTCATAACATAAATAATGTTTACTTGCATATTGTTTTATTTTAGTTTACTGATGAGTCTTATTTATGGCAAGTAGGTGGAATCTAACTTTGAATCCTGGGTTTACTTAGCATTTATGCTAACGCAGAAATATTACTGGTTCTTACAGGTTTACAGGTATGATCAAACAAGTAAACATTTTAAATTCATAAAGTATCAAGAAGTGTTTCTATTTGCAAATAATTTTCTTAGTAAAATAAGATGATAAATTCCAAGCAACTTCAATGAGGTAAAGTAGTTTATTTTCTCCAGTTTTCTTGTAAGCAAGTTCAAATAAAAGAGTTCCTTTCTTTAACAAACTTAGCGACACCAACGATACTTACTGTGGCTCTAAGCTCATATTCTTTGTCGCATATTAAATTCCATTTCATCATGCTTACCTTGCAAATGTTATACTTATTGTATTATTGTATCGTATACATTATCGTATTATTTACTTAAGTATCAAGCTGATTGATATTTACATTCTGTAGGGAAACTTACAGCCTGTAAAACTTCTTGATATTATAAGTTTGATAAGTGTTAAATCAACTGCATCGTTTCACATGGAGTAATGTTTTTCTTCACTTCTTAAACCTAAGTCAATCAATGTTATTCCCAATGATTATAGACTTGAGTAAGGTTATTCCATTGTAATTCTTATTATTACTATAACGCCTTCCTTACATTAAAATCATGTCTACATTAGTTATTATGGTAGATCAAAATTTTACTTTATAAGAATTACATGTTATCTTGTATACTTACAAAAATAACTACTCTCATATACACAATAAGGTAAACTTCTAGCATTGTCAAGTTGTGAAGCACCTAGTGTCTATGGAAGTTTTTAAACACCAACGAACTTGGTAAAAGTCATGTTGATAATTCTAATGCTAAACCATTCAACTCTATTCAATTTCATAAATTAAAACCACCCCAAGCTGATTGGTTTAAGAGAGATAAGTTTGTTTTATAAACCATGCATATCCAACATTGTTTTACAAGCATGTACAACTATAATAGTTTGAAGGGTTTCTAAGCAAGTTTAAACCAAAGTTGAACTATGTAAAAGAATTCATGAATATATTATTTTTCTATGCTATCCAACTATATAATTTATTGCCATTCGAATTGTTGGTTTAAAAGGATTACAAAACATGCATACTTAACATTGATTTGCTAGCATATAAGCTTACTATAGTTTTCAAAAGATTCTATACAAGGTTGAATTCGATATTTAACCAATTGGTTAAGTGATTACTCCTTTCACTAGGTCAACGTTATCATATTATGGTTTATCCAAATGCTAATGTCAAGCTATCCACATTATGATAAATTAGACATATGATTAACGATGGGATATTTATATATGCAATATCATATTTTAAGGAAAGTTTTATATTAAATCATTGTGTAGATAATTCATATGATTGAAACGTAGGTGAATTTGGGTATCGAGCCATGCATGGTTTGATTTTCTTGAGGGCACATGGTCACCTCCTGTCCGTGTATTGGAGTTATAAAACCGATGCAACCCTAACCCTTTGCTATTCTTCCTCTGCAGCTCACGTTGGCCTTCGGCCGCTCTGCAAGATTTTCATGGCGGTCGTCGGTTCCTTCCTGATCCAGTTTGCTTCAAGTCATTAGTTAATGGGGTTGTAACCTCCTCTGTTTAGTCTTAATAATAGCCTTCATAGCTGTGGGTTTTTACCAAGTGAGAGTTCATTACTTAATGCACTTGGCTTGTGGCCTGTTTGTAACTCCTCCTTGTCTTTCTCGTGGCCTGTCACAGCGGTAATAAGTTGATTTTAACTTGTTGTTGGTGATGCTCCTCCATCGTCACTAAGTTTGGAAATTTGTGTGTACGCCTTGCTGTTGGTGATGCTCCTCCATTGTCGCTGGGTTTGGAAATTTGTGTGTACACCTTGTTGTTGGTGACAGTCCCCTTCCTTAGACTGTTCACTCTCTTTTACAAGTTAAATATTTAGTTTTTGTATTCAGAATAGAATACTCATATTAGTAGTTTTTATTATTAAAAGTATTTTGAATCTAACACACAAATGTCGTGCTCTTGCAGGAGCCTGTGACCACCCTTGTGAATAGTGAAGAAGATGTTGCTCGTTGTCTCTAAGGTTTCGTGGCTTCAAATGTGTAAGCCCTGCGTTCAACAATGGGTTCTTAACCTACTTGTAACAGGGTTGAAGACGGGGAAACCCTGAGCTTGGAAACTTGTCCAGCTTCGTTTTTAGCTATGCAATTTATTGTTAGATGTTATTGGGTTCTATTCTATTTTCAAACCCTCGCCTCGATGATGAGTAGACCCTGTCATGAGCTGGGTGTTGTATTTAGTTTTAATTTCTAGCCTTACGGCCTATCAATGTAATGCAATAGATTTTAAGATAGTTTTGTCTTCGAGCTTAAACTCGTTTTTGCAGTATATTGTTTTGTGACTCTATGTAAGTAGGGTTTTACCCTATTCGACTATGAATAAAGAAATTTACTGTTTATTATATTTTGTGTATATAATATGGTTATTTATTTAAGACCGTAACTGTAACTCCTTCATAGAGTAATTTGTAATAAATCTTTGTTGGCTCAGGAGTATGAGCTAGGGTTTTTTTGAATGAAACCATTGTTTATCTAATTCTTTTAATTTAATTAAATAGGTTATATTAATTTGTAAAACAAATATTGTTTTAAGTTATTATTATTACCAGTGTATTTTGAGATTTCTCAAATTTGTATCTATTCATATATTTGTTATAAGGACTGTAACCAATCTGTAATAATTTAATTGTTTACTGATATATAATGATCTAAACAAAAGGATTATAGCTTAGTTGTTATTATTTGAAGCAATATATTTAGATTAGGGTTTCGACCCTCTAGTTTTCTTTTGCAGGTATAAACCTATTGATAATTACAGAACAGTTCTTTACATAGATGTGTATTTTATTTATATTAGTTTTTATCATATTCTTATTGTTTTTATTTACTTAAGCTGACAGATTGAAATTAGTCAGAGTTCTTTGAAAAGTAAAAACATAGATTCTGTGATTTAGTTTAGTTTGTTCTTTATAAGTAAATAAACTATGTGATTAGTAGTTATATCTTTACTGAACTGAATATAAACAAAGTAGCTTGAGTGTGTTTCTTCTACTACATTTACAAATAGTTATTAAATAAACACAAAGGATTATATATATAACATAATACAATTTAACCTCCTACATAATTTAACTTGAAATTAAAAAAATAATCTATTGTATGTAAACACAACATCTTATCTACTAGGGTATTTTCTTAACATAATAATATTTCTACCTATACTGGATTACTGCTATTTATTTTCCAGTATATTTACATAAATAAGCTTATAAAACAATAAACATAGATAACCGGATTATTGTCCTTTTAATAATAACTGACATATTGAAATAAATTACTCTACTATTATGGTAGAACTACATCTATTCAATTCAGTCTCTTATCATTTTCTTCATCTACTTTAAATACTCTGTCTGTGCTAGAGTACGGCTTGGTCCTTCCAGGTGTGGAAAAACATAGATTAGAATTATTTTTCATCTTAACACATTACTATTTCAAATTTATTCCTTCAGTAGTCTAAAGATTACTAACTCTAACATTTACAACTAAATATTTAACATTCATTTAATAGTCAGATTCAAATTTAACTATCTAACACAGTAAAACAAAATAATGTAGAACCTTATTAGGATAGACAACAACAACATTAGGAGGTCGTTCCTCCCTACCAAACTCCTGGAGAGCGCTCAAACAACGCTTCCTCAGGACCCCCGAGCCTGTTCCTGATCTTCTTGGCTGAGAACTGGTGGATCATGCAAATAATAGACTAGTCCAATGACTCAGTAAAACACTCTGCACTCAGTAGTAAGATCCTCCAGCTGAAAATATGCACTAGATCACTTAGCAGTTATCCCCTCAAACTCTTTCCACAATTCCCTTCCCTTGAATTTCTTAGAAGTACATTCACTTGAATGATCACTTCTCTAGAATGAGCAGCCTCAACTCTCTTCAATGGGCATTTTTATAAAGATTGCCTAGGTCTTTTGGGTCAGTTGTCATTAATTGAGCCACCTGCTTTGATTCCACTTTCTTGGGGAATCATGACCCCAAATGTAGGGAGGTTGCAACCTGCAATAGTTGGAAGTGGTTTGAGGATGCTGCCACATGTCTATTTTCTCTCCACCCAGTCTCCTCCTCCAATTTGACCAGTAAACACTCTTTTAACAGCTCTCCTAAGCTGTTGTCTCCACCTTTATTTATTTATAATTAAAATATTCAAAATTACATTAAATATCCTTCACTCTGTTGAGTCATCAATTACAACTTCGCATAAAATTTAACATATTGTTCTCAAATAAAATCAAATAAGATAATATTGTTTTTGCAAAAATTGGAGCATGTGACAATGTGGCTATAAAACAATGCGAGGGTAATCTGAGGTAAAGTGCAAGGTTCGGAGGTGACTGTGGTGGAGTCTGGAAGTAACGATGGAGAATTCCGAGGGTAACAATAAGAAGGGTACAAAGTTTACCACAGCCCAACGTTTATCTCAAGTCTAATCAGATAAAAAGAAGTGGATTCTATCTCAAGTTTGAAGTGCATAAAGACTACTACAGTTCAAGAAATATCATGTTTCAACTAGTGCATCCAAGGTATGTTTTAAATGGTTGCATATACTATTTTTTGGAGCTTACAAGCCTAGAGTTAAGGCTGATTTGTTGTGCAAGGCAGGACTTTAGTCCGTGACAGGTAGTATCTTGTCCCAAGAGTGTCATTACACCCTTCTAGTTGATGCTGGAAAAGTACAGGGGTTGTAGCCTCGTGAGATGTTGGAGCATCTCTACCTATATAATATTTAATCAATTGATTATTTTAAATTATTTATAAGTGCTTGTGTCTATTGTATTTTTGGACACTTCTATTTGTGAATTTAACAATATTTGGAAATCTGAATTTAAGTATGCAATACTAATTCACCCCTCCCCCTCTCAGTATTGTTCGTGTGTTCTTGAATTGGTATCAGAGCAAGGTGCTTCATAGAATCCTGACAACTTGAAGGATATCCTTAGGAACACACAAATGGTCTAATCCAAGTTTAGAGATGTTCCTAGATTTGATGGAAGTAACTATGTGTACTGGAGCAAAATGTTGAATTCTTATCTAATCTCTTTAGGGTTTGATATCTGCAAAGTAGTAAGGGATGGATACAAGGAACCAAAATATGGTCCTTCTACAAATATTGAAATAGAAGGCTATGAGAACAATGCAAGAGCTGTAAATGCTATTCTCACAAGCTTAAATGAGTCAAAGTACTTTAAAGTCATGAACTACACCACAACAAACGAAATGTGGGATAAACTATCCATTGTTTATCAAGGAGACTCCAAAGTCCAAGAAGACAAGATGCAAACCTATAGAAGTCAATTTGAAAGTCTCAAAATGGCAGAAGAAGAAGATGTAGAAACTCACTTTCAAAGAGTTGAGGATATTTTGAACACTATGAGAGGTCTTGGTGACACAATGGAACCAAAGTTAGTTGTCCAAAAAATCCTTAGAACTCTGACTTCCAAATACAATCCTAAAGTATATGCTATTGAAGACATGGAAAAATTGAATGATTTGAAAATTGAAGAGCTTCAAGGAATTTTAATAGCATATGAGATGAGGATTCATGAACCTAGGAAAAATATTGCAACATTCAAGGAAACCAAGAACATACATTGGTTTCATGAATCTTGCTCATCAGATCATGAGATCTCTTATGGCGAAATGGCCAACTTTGTTAATAGGATTACAAGAGGAAATGGAAGATACAAAGGAAATTTTCCATTAAAATGTTTCAATTGTGGAAAAATTGGACATTTCACTGCCAAATGTCCTCCCAAGAATCAAAAGAAAAAAAAATTACGAAGGAATTTCAAAGATCAAAGGACAACAGATAAGCATATATTGTTTACCGAGGAAAAAGAGGAAGGAGTATCAGACTTTGAAGAAGAGGAAGAAAGTGTTGAAGAAAACAAAAATGAGATCTTATTTTTAGCATAATAAAAAAATGAAGATCAAATCGAACAAGAAGACGGTATTGTGGATCTTAAGGTGGAACTGGTTGCAACATTAGAAAAATTTGAGAACCTCAAGTCATTAAATGAGAAGAAAGAACAACATCAAGTTGCAAAAAATCAATTTGCCAAAAGGTTAACAAAATCCATTCAAAAAAGGGAAGCAAAAATTAAGTCTCTCAAGCTATACCTTCAGAGGTCAAGAGTGTTAAGTCAAAAGTTTCAAAAATAGTTCCTCAAACATAGACAACATACTTTCACAGCAAAGAGAAGATGGCAATACAATAGGATTGGTTTACATCGACAATTCCAATGAATGAAAACCAAAATGTTCGTTGAAAAAATAAGTTCAGTTAGTAAGCAGAAGTGTCAATCAGTTGAAGGTAAGTCTAGGAAAGATTCATGAGCCCTTAAATGAAGCTCAGAGACAACTGGCCCTGAGAGAGAAAGAGTGTGAAAGAATTCAAATGGAGGTGATCAACCTGAATAAACCTGATGACTCACAAGCCAACAAGAGAATTGATTATGGAGACCGTAGAAGCCACAACCAACTTTCAGTTCACAAGAAGACAAGTTCATGCTAGGTATCAATGTTCTTTTTTGGGTCACTGTTTTATCTGCTACAAATTCAGTCATAATCCAATTGATTGTAGAGTGACCAGAAGAAGGACAATCATTCATCCTAGAAAGTAGTATGGTGAAAAGAACAATGCTTAGAATCAAAACGCTTTCTTGATTCTCTTTGAGGAAATAGAGTGCTCAAAGTGCAACAATTTTGGACACATTGTGGAGCAATGCAGGATGAATAATGGTCATAATGATGACCTAGCAAAAGAAATTTGTGATTTGTCTCTCTATGCTTAGAAGGATGAAAATAAATGGTATATCAATAGTAGATGTACCAAGAATATGACTAGAAATAAAAATAAGTTTCTCACCCTCAAAAAGAACCAAGGAGGTGATGTATCATTTGGTGACAATGGAACTACAAAATTTTTGGGAAAAGGAACTGTACCTCTTAAAGGAAGTGCAAAAGTTCATAATTTTCTCTATGTTGAAGGATTGAAGCATGACCTACTAAGTGTTGGACCACTTTTTGATGCTGATTTCAATGTCACCTTATTAACACATCATTGTGAAATAAGAATAAATGGATCCAAACGAATCATAGGGAGAGGAGCCAAATCACTAGGGGGTGTCTACACATTGGAAGAAATAGAAGGAGAAAAATACTTTATCAGTCAAAATGATAATAGCTGGCTCTGGCATAAAATATTATCCCATCTAAATTTTGACAACATTGTAAATATTAGTCAAACAGAAGTTGTTCGAGCGACGCCAAAAATTTCAAAACATGTGAACAAATTACATGGATCATGTCAACACGAGAAACAAGTAAGAAAAAACTTCAAGATGAAAGTGTACCTGTCCACATCACATCCTTTGGAAATTGTCCATACATATCTATGTGGACCAGCGAGAACTAGAACTCTTCAAGGTGAGTTGTATTTCATGTTGTTTATTGATGATTATTCTAGAATGACTTGGGTCATCTTTTTGAAGAGAAAATTAGAGGCTTTTGAGAAATTTAAATTGTTTAAATCTAAGGTCTAAAATGAGAGTGGACATAAAATTAAATGCCTTAACTCATACAATGGAGGAGTGTCGGAGGAGCCTAGTCAGCTAAGTCGACTAGATCCTCCACTTGACTAATTGTATATTATGTCGACCTCATAGGTCGTGTCAGTTGGTTGAACCGACAAGTAGTTCTTCTAACTGTTTTGTAAAACATATATATAGCGGCTATAGAGCCGAATAGATACTTGGTAAGGTTTATTGTATGAACCCGCATGTGTTCTTGAGTAATATAAGTTGTTATTCGGTTTACCATTCTTGTCTCTTGTTATGTTATTGTTATATGAATTTATATGTGTATCATTGGTAACATTCCATTCTGATTTATTACAACATTAGTTTCGTTGTTGGTGGTACATATTGGATGAAATGACTATGACTAGATGATATCAAAGCAGTATATTAGGATTGGTGGGAGCATAAAATAAAAAACTATCTGCACAATTACGTTAGAAGAAACAAACTGACCATTTCCCAAGCAAAGGAGAAATTTTTCTCTGAAACGTATGAAAATTTTTCCAAGTCCGTCCCTCATTCAATGAAGAATATACTGGATGAAATAGTCAACCGGTGAAAAATAACACCAGTTACTCCAGAAGTTAACAAGAGGAGTCGGCGTAAATTTATCGGAGTGGTTCGAGAGAATTGCTGACGAATTCTATGAAGAGCGAGCTGTCGAAGAAAGAGTCTCTATTGATAGCATCAAAGAGAGATTCTAAATTTACCTCTCCAAACGTTTCCTTTGTTTTTTGTCGACACTTTTGTTTAGATTCCAAATCGATAGAGGTGTAGGTCACATTGTCGAACCTAGTCCATTGTTAATCACACCACCAAGAAATACAAACTGGGAGGCCAAAAAAAAGGAGTGGGAGAAATTTGTCCAAGAAAGAGAGTGGGAGTACTTCTTAAACAAATAACCAGCTCCACCCTATCTTTTTAGAATATTTCAAGTCAACAGTGGGGGGGTAACTGGTCATGTCTAAGTAAAGTATAGGAATGGTCGACCAATGAAGAAAACACTAGGGCCAATCGCATGAAAAGTGGGACCAAAAAAAAAATAGAACAGTAACCCACAAAAGCACTCGAGATATATAGAAAATAGAATGGGAAAAGAGGAGAAAGAGGTGGGAATGAATCAAAGAGAAAGCCCCTATGCTCCAACAATAAAGAATGATGAATAGAGTGACATAATCAGAAGGAAATCTGCTAGATTTGGGTCATGACCAACAGGAAGAGGGCGTCGTTGAAGAAGTGTCACCAATGGATGAAGACTTATGGAGAGTGAGGTAGAGCTCTCCAAGTAGACATACCCCAGAATATAGTGCCTCATTCCCCATCAAATCTTATTCAGAGTGCCTGAGTGGAGGATAGTGTTCAAGAAGACTTAGGACTATGAGGTGGTGAAATAGGTGTACAAAGTTGAATAGAAGGTGAAGGAAATGATGTCAACCATCTTGTAATTCATCAACCGCAAGAATGGAATTGGGTTACTTTTCAACCCTATTCATCTAATCGCAGTATCCACCTACTTTAATCAGTTCATGAAGGAACATTCCCTGGCCAATTCCAACTTCGGAGAAATCACCATACCAGTTAGTGTGATTAGTAAGGGTACACCAGTTTCAACAAAATTTTACTTGGGTATTGTTAGAAGGATTCTACATAAATTGACTTCTGGTTGAAAGTGAACCGATTGTTAAAGAAAAAACTTTCGACGAAAACGAAATTATTGTCAAAAATAGCTGTGAAGAAAATGAAACTATAAAGAGTAACCCACCACCACCACCACCTAATGGCACACATGTTTTCCCACATTCCCCTCTATGAGGGTGATGAAGACCCCAAATGACATTGGTTCATATGCCAGTTGATATGGGAGGCGAGTGTTGTTAATAATGAAGACCGTCAAATGGACTATTTTTCGGTTCTCTCCGTAAGCGAGCACTAACATGGTATATGACATATACAGAGAAAACATCGAATGTGAAAAAAGCTCAAATAAAGAAACAATTTATCTCATTCTTCAAAATTTCGTATGCAAAGCGTCTTGTAGCTAAGAAGCTGAAGAACACAACTCAGAAACCAATTGAAACAGTTCAGGAATATGACAAGAGATTCAAAGATTTACTGAGCCAGTTGGAATATAACATAGACAAACAATTACTAATTTAGTGGTTTGTTGTTGGACTCCTACAGAAATTTTGAATGCATATTTGATAACTTCAACACATATGAAGATGAATTAACCAAGGCGTTACAAATCGAAATGGATGAGCATTACCCTGTAAATCCTGTTGATAGGTGTATTGAGGAGTAATTGGAAATCATGCCGAAATCAATACATGAAATGAGCCCCAGGGGAAACGATGTCTAGTGTACTAAATGATCGATGACTAGTCATAGAAAATACTATTGTTGATAGGAGGATCATCGACAAGACATCCAGTTCATACATAGAAAGTGATTTTGTGACATATTCCAGGAGCATGATTTACATGCAATGAAGGAGTACCCATTTAACATGAAAAATGAAAAAGCTCGCTGGTGTGCAATCTGTGAAGTCAAAAGTCACTCGACGGTAGAATGTCAGTTAAACTTGAAAAAACAAAATAATTATAAGGAATTTTATCAAACTAATGTTGTCACACAAAACAACAACAATGATAATAATACAAGGAATAACAATAACAATAGGAACAATCGAAATAATCAAAGGTATGACGATCGCAGATACGAGCGTCGGTACGACAATAACCAACATGGAGGATTTCAAGGTCAAGGTTGATACTTCGGAAATCAGGAAAATAGACCATGTCAACCCATCCATTGCTACACATGCTTAAGCGGAGGACATCAACATGTTGAGTTTCCATACAAGGACCAGACCGACCTTGAATTTTGTACAGGTTTTGGTGTCAGTGATCACTCTTTGGAGGATTTCCCTACCATGCTTGAGAAAATAAATAATAATAAAAATTTTGATGTCTTTTCTAGTGTTCGAAAGTGTGATATTGTTCAAACTAAAAAATTGCAAATTATTACTTGACAAGGAACAAAAACTGGCACGAACAATCGACAAATTAGAAAAATACAAAGTAAAGAAGATTACCCTAACCCTGCGGAACAAAAATGACTATATAATGATGACTCTATTGCAAAGTTAATTTATCTAATGTATAATATTAAAAATAATTCTGGCAAGGATAAGCGAGCTAAAAATATATGTAGCCATAATAAAAAAGATAAAAATGATGCCAACCCTTTAGTCGATATCGAAATTGAAGGATACCACGTCCGACAAGTCATTCTCGACTTCGGATTGCAGGTAAACATAATGACCAGAGACACATGTGAACAACTTGGTAAACCCCGACTAAATGAATCTGGCATATATTTAAAATTAGCAAATCAAGGATTAATTGAACCCATTGGTGTATGGAAAAAAGCCGACACGACCAGTAAAGGAATCTCGACTAAAATCGACTTCAAAATAATCAACCCCAAAGAAGGATCTAGTTCCTTCCTAGATTTGGTAGGTCAACCATGGGGACAAAAAATGAAGGAATTTATTTCATTAGATAAAGAAATAATCAAACTTAAGGGGAATGGGAAATAATCCACTATCCCAATTCATTCGTCCCAGGGAGAACCCTAGACGAAACCCATAGATGAAGATGTCGACGTTCGACAGCTATACTAAATACAAAACAATGAAGATTATACCGAACTAAACACATATGACAAACTTCACCTAGGGAACCCTAATTCTATTCGTTATAACTCATATGAATAATTATATGATTGGGAGATAGAAAATTATGAATTACAAGAAAAGGAATGATGGACTATCCAAACCATCCCTATAAAGAAAACCCAACAATGTTTTTCTGTTTCTGTAATTCCTAAACTATTTCATCAAGCATCAAGCCAACTGTCACTCGGATATAAAGAAATGTGAATCACCAGTACTTCATGTGGAACAAGTTTCTAAAAATATAGATGAACAAGGCCGACTCCAAAGTTTGGTCAAGACATTTACTAGGCAAGTTGCTCGATGGAGGGATACCCACCAGTCGAGACTACAAACATGGACGACATATTCGACGTACTTTATCAAAATATTTGGAGGGAAGAAGCCAATAACACAGTCAAATATACCGATATTCACAAAAGGGAAGAACCCTGAGAAACATGTTCCCATCTGCGAAAAAAATGGAGAATACTAGGTTATAAAGACAAACGAGTATGGAATAATTTCCCGACTACATTAGATGATTTGCCAAATAAATGGTATAAAATGGAAGAAGAAACAGGTGAAACATTCACATGGAATGAATTAAAATAAAATTTACTCAAACACTTCAAACTCATTCCTGATGATGAACTATTGGTCGAAGCGTCGAAACAAATAAGAACATTCTTATAGCGGACCAGTAACAATACATCGACAGAAACTTGACATAGCCGACATAATGTCATGTGTCATAATATTCGGTCGACCAAAATACTGTATTCGACAAGAATTTGAATAGAAACAAAAAATTCAATTGGGAAAATCTTCCAATGGAAAATTGATCACCTCGAAACTTCAAAACCTGTCAAAACAATATTCAAAATCAAAACAACAGAAAAAGAAGACCCCAAACAATATTCATTGTAGAATGGTCCATAAGAATTATTATTGTTGGCATAATGAAGAAGTTAGAATATGTCGTCAAGTCTTTGAGGGTCCAAGGAAATTTTTTATTCTCAAATAATATCCCTTAACCCTAAACTTTAAAATGAGAAATCCCACCTAGTTTCCTTATTTAATATATTACTTTATACCCTTATCGATTAATTGCAACAACTCCAACATGAGATCAACAACAACAAATTTAGTTAAGTTGACTAAAGATTATTAATGCTACTTTTTTTATGACGTAACCAACTACTATATCGTATTGTTTCAATCTCATTTCTACACTCCCCGAATTTTTCCATGGAAACGACTCCATATTTTTAAGATAATGGAGGCTCAATTTTTGATAATATTTCCTATACAATCTTATAATATTAAGCTATCATGAAAATCTCAAGGGATTAGCTCAACTAGTGATCACCAATTTTGCTAGCCATTTGGCTAATTCTACAATAGTTAATGTTTAGTTTGAGTCCTCTTGGGTAAGGCACATTATTCTACCTTTATGGGTTTATTGGAAATGCCATACAAGATATTAAGACGCATCTATGTTTCCTTGTTAGGTTTTCCTTTGAAAGAAAGCAAGTTATTATGAAAAAAAATTGGATGAAATAGGAAAGGTATCCTTTTAATCAAAACATTACACATACAATATGGAGTTTATTGAATGTATACCTCGAGGAGGCCAAATTTAATTTATATTACATATTAACTATGCTCAAAATTTGTTTCTATATATATCTTTTGTATATTAGAGTTTAATATCGAACTTTTGATTTTTTTTAAATCTATCTTTTTATTTTTTATTTAGTATTTGTTTATTTTATAGAACATCATAACATGAAATAAAATAGAAGAATGTAGTTAACTACACTGCAATTCTACAAACCAAGGTATTGCTATCGAGATTTGTGCGTATTTAAATGTAAGTTGTGAGTTGTCTCAACAAACAGAAGAAGATAAAGCAATGAGTTGGATCTACCCTTAAGAAGTCCACCCTAGTAAAATTGCTTGAAAAATGGCTGTCATGAAGAGAATAAAATGAACCAAGGTAAAATTTAATATTTTTTAAATTGTTGAAGATGCCACATTATAAACGGGAGGTTGTGGATATTATGTTACAAATGGTATTATTTTGGGAATTATCTTGATGGTTTTTTATTTGGAATTATATGTGAAGGGAATGAATATAAATGAATTTATTTATAGAATTTAGTATTCAAATAAAAGTTGTTTTATGAGCATGGATGAATTATAGTTTAAGGCAGTGAGAGAAGTATAGTTAAAAATGATTTTTTTTTAAACAAAAGCAGTAATTGGTTGAATATAAGTAATATCATGTTGAGTGTTTTGTTTCTGAGTTTCAATGTATTGTTCAGGGTGCATGTTCTGTGGTATTCTAACATTTTAGGAGTAATTTTTTTGGTCCCTATAAAACTTAGCCATAAGAAAATTTGGATTTCCTTCTTATGTTCAGAGAAGAGATGTTGTTTGTAATAATTATTTCTTGCATTTTATTGTATTATGTTGATTTAATTTGTTGGGACCATTTTTAGTTATTTTCCCCTTAGTATAGTTCTATTTGAAGTGCCTACCTTTGGAACATAAGATGGTTGTTATTTTTTTAAGAAATGTGATTTTTTGGGACTTGTGAACGATTAAGGTTGGTTTTAAAGCATCTATGTAAGCACATATATTAATTCATCTAAACTCATGCCAATATAGAGATGTTGAATGTGTTGGAAATATCAATTACTTGATGATCTACATATCATCTCATCCGACTCTGTCAAAATCTGTAGATGTACATTGTTGTCATACAGTTTGTCAAGATGAAGAGTTCACATCTCTCCATATTTAAGTAGTCGAATTGAAATTATGAAGTTAAGTTTTTAGGTAGAGATTTATTGCAGTCCTTAATGTAAGTGGGTAGCTTCCATGAGAAGCAATTTTAGTCTTTGTATATGAAGAAGAAGAAAAATAACAAATGAGAAGAAAAGAAGAGAGAGTGCAAGAGTGAGATAGAGAGAAGAACATAGTAAGAAGAAAAGGAGAAGAAGAAAAACTCTTAGAAGAGTTCGAGATCTCAAGTTCATGTGTTTGGAAAGTATTGAGAGAATGGATGATTTTTAGGGGCGAAATTTAGCTGATGGAAGAAGTTAAAGGAGTTAGAAATATTTAATTGGTGAATTTTAATATAAAAAAAAATTAATATAATCGTCCAATATTTACTATAAAAATAATAGTCCAAAAACAAATCGCCCTCCCCTATATTAATGAGGAAGTAAAAAAATAATGATTTAGCCCTCTCAAATTTACCTCAAATCCTGGGTTCGCCTCCTTATTTCAAGTAAAATTCATATTCAATCCTCCTTCAACCCTAATTTTTAGTAATTAATGCTTCCAATAATTATTTATCCATCCATAATTTTGTTAAATTGAGGAAATGGTTGTATTCACCCCCAGTTTCCTGTCAAATCCAGGTTGAAACCTTCATAACCCACCGATTTTTAGAACTGGAAGTTATTTTTCCCTCCATGTTTCATGAGATGAGAACCCTATTCGTTCAGAAAGATATAAATGCACTTGGACTGGGTTTCATGTTATTATTTCCCTTCAAATGTTAAACCTGTTGCTTCACACCATCAACAAGGTAGTCTACAAGTCGCTCCCCATCATTATAAGACCCCTCTATCTTTCTAGTCTTCAAACTCACCCTTCTCTCTTACTCTATGCTTTCAACATATCTAGCATTTGCTTGCTTCCTTTTGACTTCTCCCAGCTTTACAACATATAAAATAAAATGGGGGAAGAAGTAACAAATGGATTTTCCATCAATGGAAATGAAAATTCGTATAGTGATGCATATGTTAACAAGAACAGACTGTTAATGGGAATGCATTTCATCATGTTAATGGGAATGGCAACAAGATTACCATAGTGGTTGTTTCCAATGGAATGTCGAGGATTCAAAACCACACTTTATGAGATATATGGCGTCTCTACAATCAATCCCCAGGGTGTGACAGGAAGTGTGTATAGGGACTGGGTACATATTTGTCATGGCATGTTGATCCGCGATTACTAGGCAATGTGTAATCCCTATTCGTGAGATGCAGAGAACATGAATTGAGGTAAAATTTTTGGATTCCCTCTACCTTATGGCCTTTCTTCCTATTTTAATTACCATGTTATCCTGTGCCAAATTCAAAATTAAACCACATGATCCACCTCTTGCATAGGCTCCTCTCAAATCCTTTGAGTTTCAGTTTGAACCGCCTCCCTGTCTTTTTTAATGAAAGAAGTTCAAGATCTAGGATTACTAGTCGAGGTAAGGTTGGGATTGGGTTATTCCATCCAACTTCAGGGTGTCGTTTAGGGAGCACCACGCCAAGCCTGATAAGTACAACAACCCCTCCCTCTTTCATGGGGAGGTAAAAACGGATTCTATAGTACACATAATAATATTGAACCTAACCATGAGCAGATGGAGGTGTAATAAAATAGTAATAAAAATATGAATACCTAAAAAATTGAGCTAAATCATGATTTGAAGAATAAACGAAAATTTCTACTTTAAATGAAAATTGTTGCTCATCATGTTCATACTTAAAATGAAAATTGTTGCTCATCATGTGCTTAATAATACACATCTTTCTGTGTTAATGATATCTATGATTTCTTGTGTGACTATAAAGTATGAAACCATGTTTTGATCACTAACTATAACATGCACTAAATTGTGATCAACTGTAGCTACTGTCCAATTGAATCCTGTAATCTAACTAGTTACATGTGGCTTACCAATGAAAATTTGAAGGGAATCCCAATATCGTATCGTAAACACCATACAAATACATACATAAATAACTAATAAACAACTTGCCTCAATGGCTTGCAGCCTCGTGTAAATTATTGAATCGATATATTTACATATTATGTTTATTACAGACAAGTTGGGCCAAGAATGATGTACTATTTCATTCAAGGTTGTTCTTGATTCTATGAGCGCCAACAACACCTATCTCTCGACTTACTCTTTTAAGGAGTTGTCGAATCTTCCCTACTAGCAATGAAAATCTAGATAGACGTGCGCTCCTTCACAGCTATGGATTCCCTTTGCTTAATAGGAGCAATATCTCTCCCCCTATTCCTTTTCAATGCCTCGATCCCTATTTTGAAACAAGTTAAAAAGGAATAGAGTCCCTTGAACTTACGAGGGAAAGGGTATTGTTATAAATATTGATTTTTTAATGGAGGATATGGATTTTAGCCATTATTAAAGAGAAACTGGCTCTATATCAATTGCCAAGGGATATTTTCCTGAAAACTGGACAAAGGGGAGTAGTGCACCTATACTTACTAACAACAACTTCTCCACGAGTGCTAATACTTGCCTCTGCTATCCATCCATCCATTGCAACTCATCTTTGGGATGGGCACCTTTATGAACCTCTGGCCCTACTTATTGAATAATTGTTAAAGACTGCATGGCATATGTATCTATACATATTTTCAGATTGATAGCTTGAAGTAGTAAAGCAAGCAAAGTAAGCAACACAACCAATTATTTATATGTAATATAAGGAACGAATCATTGCTTGAGTCTATTGATTGAGACAATTGAAATCTCTAATGCATGGCACTACAATGGCATGAAGAAGCACCATTTGAAGTTTATCACATGGATATTCTTCCAATATGAGCAAAACAAGCACGTAGCATAAAACTGAAGCAATCCACCCACTCACTGATGCAATTGTTAAAATTCAGAGACAAATTAAATCGACCACAAAAATAATAACACCATTTTAACACCATCATTTCATGTGGTAAAACCTCAAAGGGGAACATCCACGCAAGCAAAGTATTGAAGCTCATTAATGAATAAGGAGAGATTACAAGATGGTCTCAACCTCACAGATAACTCTCTACATTGCGTATCCCAACCATGCACTATATACTTCATGAAATTAGTTACATGAGTAAACTGTTGTTGGTTATGCCGTTATGAGAAACTTCCTGTAAACACCTGTAATGAGAAACCTCCCATAAAGACATTAGTTTAGTTGTCATTTAACAATATCCACCTTGACAACAAAATTTACAAATACTTTTCCCAAGACTATTTATCACATTTTCTTGAAACCAAGAGAAGTTACACACCAGCGTAACTTCTCTAACAATACAGGTTTTGTGAATATATTTGCACAATTTTCTTGAGTATGGATCTTTTTCATATCTACTTAACCTTCACTAATGAGTTGTCTTACAAAATGATATTTTACATCAATATGTTTCGTCCTACTATGATAAACATGATTTGTTGCCAAATTAATAGCAGTTTGACTATCACATAAGACATGCACACTATTCCACAACCTTCCAATTTCTCTTAGCATACCTCTCAGCCAAATTTCCTCTTTGCAATCATGTGTGACAACAATGTATTCAGCCTATGTAGTGGATAAAGCAATTGTTTCTTGAAGCTTTGACATCCAACGTATAGCTCCTCTTGCAAGAGTAAAGACATAACCTGAAGTAGACCTTCTCTTGTCCAAATCACCTACAAAATCTGAATCAACAAAACCACATATAGAATCACTGTTATTATTAAAGGTGATGCAATAGTCATTTGTGCCTCTTAAGTACTGAAGCACCCATTTCACTGCATTCCAATTTTATTTTCCAAGATTTGTCATGTACTTACTAACAACACCTAATGCATGAGAAATATCAGGTCTAGTACACACCATTGCATACATTAAACATCCTAATGTATTGGAATATGGTACAAGAGACATATAATCCTTTTCTTCAACACTACAAGGACATAAACTTGAAGAAATTTTAAAATGGGAAGCCAAAGGAACATTCACGGGATTTTCCTTATTCATTTCAAATCTTTCAAGTATTTTCTCAACATACTTCTCCTATGAAAAACTGAGTTACCATTTTTTCTGTCTCTATGTATCTCAATACCCAATATTTTTTTTGCAACTCCAAGATCCTTCATATCAAAAGTCATAGCCATCTGAGCCTTCAACCTGTTAATCTCGTCCATTCTTTTGCTCACAATAAGCATATCATCAACATACAATACTAAGATAATGAATATATCATTCAAATTTTTGAAGTATAAACAATGATCATATGCACTTCTAGTATAACCTTGGCTCACCATGAAATAATCAAAATTCTTGTACCATTTCTTGGGTGAATCTTTCAAGCCATACAATGATTTCTTGAGCTTTCAAACTAATCTACCTTTATGATGTTGTACAAAACCTTCTAGTTGTTCCATATAAATATCCTCATCTAAATATCCATGTAAGAAAGTTGTTTTAACATCTAGTTTCTCTAACTCCAAATCAAGTAATGCAACTAATATTAACACAATATGAATAGATACAAGCTTAACAATTGGTGAAAAAATCTCATGATAGTCTATACCTTCCATCTGAGAGTACCCTTTCGCAACCAATTCGGCTTTGTATCTTTCAACCTTACCATCAACTCCTTTCTTCAATTTGAAGACCCATTTACATCCAACAATTTTTCTATATTTGGGGAGTTTAACCAATTCCCATGTCTTGTTTTTCTCCAGAGAATCCATTTATTCTTTCATTGCCACCTTCCACTTAGAATTGTCAATACAATCAATGGATACCTGAAAACAACAAGGCTCTCCATCATCAGTAAATAAAATGGATGAAACAAAATCAGTATACCTCTTAAGAGGATTTCTCTCCCTTTATTTTATTCTTGGTGTAGGTTGCGGGGTTTCCACAGTTTCTTGAACTTCTTCATCTTCTATGACTTCTCTCTCACCAGAAAATTCTTCTTGTCTCTTTGATTCATTAGAATATTTGGTTCTCCAACTAAATTAGTTGTTTTGATATCACTTGTTTTTGTTCCACATCAACTCTTACACTTTCGGACTTAATCAAAAAAGATTCATCAAAAATTACATCTCTACTAATAACAATTTTGTGGGAAGTAGAATCCCACAATCTATATCCTTTCATTACATTATCATAACCAACAAAGATGCACTTCTTTGATCTAGGGTCTAACTTAGAACGCTGATTTTTAGGAGTAAGTACATAAGCTTCACAACCAAATATTTTCAAATTCGAATAATCACAGGAATGACCAATCCATACCTCTTCCAGAATTTTACAATCTATTTCCATTGAAGGTGATTGATTTATCATATAACAAGCAGTAGAAACTGCTTTTTCCCACAACTCTTGCCCCAAATTAGCATTACTAAGCATGCTCCTTTCTCTTTCTAGAAGAGTCATGTTCATGCGTTATGCAATGCCATTTTGCTAAGGAGTGTATACATTTGTTTTGTGTCTAGCGATCCCTTCATCTTTGAAATATTTTTCAAACTCCAAAGAAGTAAATTCACCTCCATTATCCGTCCTTAAACACTTGATTCTCCTACCAATTCTTTTTTCCTCCATAACTCAAAATTATTTAAAAGTATTAAACACATCAACTTTTCTTTTTAGGACATAGACCCAAACCTTTCTAGAAAATTCATCTACAAATAATACATAATATTTTTCTCCCCCATATGAAATTGTAGGAGACAGACCCCACAAATCAGAATGAACGTAGTCAAGAACACCGTTTCTAACATGACTACTTGCTTTAAAATTTTGTCTACAGTGATTTCCATATATACAATGTTTACAAAACATAAAATTCATAGTTTTCAATTTTGGAAGAAATTTACAATTCATTAATACCTAAAGTCCTTTTTCACTCATATGACCAAGAGGTTGATGCCATAGTTGAGTGAGTCTTGACTCTTCTTCAGATACTAATGTAGTACCATTAACTTGCATCCTTCAAACCAATTTGTAAAGGTTTCTTGTCCCCTGTGCCTTCATGAACACTAAAGCACCGTTGGAAACTTTTAGAGTTCCATCAAAACCTGTAAATTTATGACCACAAGAATCCAATACTCCCAAAGAAATTAAATTTTTCTTTAACTCAGGTACATGTCTAACATATGTAAGTGATCTTATTACTCCATAAAACATTTTAATTTTAAAACTTCCAACCCTAACAGTTTTACATTAATGATTGTCTCCTAAAAGAATTATTTCATCATTAATTGTTTTATAGGAAGAAAGCCAATCTTTATAAGGATTGATATGGTGAAAAGCACCATAATCTAATAGTCATTCCTCATTATATTCAGAAATATTACAAACAGACAAGACCTCATGAATCATACCTAAATCAGAACACTTAACTGCAATTTCCTCTGACTTGGAGTCATCCTTCTTGGATTCTTGTCTCTTCCAAAAGTCCTTCTTGAGATGACTAGTTTTGTTACAATACCAACATTTTAATTTACTCTTTATGTCCTTCGATTTAGATCTGGAAGTACCTCTTGACTTTTCTCCTTTTTCTTTGGATCGACCTCTAACAACCAAAGCTTCAGCTGAAGAGGTTTCAAGACTAGATTTATTTCAAAATTCCTCAAACTGTAATGCACCAACCACATTGTCAAAATCTAAAGTATCAATTTTACTAAGGCTAATGGAAGAAACCACTTGACCCCAAGACTCAGGTAAAGTACATAAGAGATTGATTACTTTATCTTCATCATCAATTTTAACATCCATACTACTCAACTGGAAAATAAGACTGTTAAAACATTTAAATGATCTGCAATCTTCCTACCTTCTTTCATTCTCATACCATACAGTTGTCGCTTCAAGTAAATTATGTTTGTCACTGATTTGGTCAAATACAAACTTTCTAACTTGTTCCATAGGCTTGTTGCTGATGTTTCTCCAATAATGTTGAACAACACATCATTCGCAAGACATAATTGAATTGTGCTTAGCGCTTTGGCATATGGATCCTCCCATTCATCATCTATCATGGTGAGAGGTATTTTTCTTTTTCCGTATAAACCTCTCTGTAACCCCTATTGAACTAATAAATCTCGCGTCTTTAACTTCCATAGTTCAAAATTGTTTTTACCATTAAATTTTTCAAATCTCAAACTTTGTGCTAGACATTGCTAAAGTTTTTTTTTTAATATTTTTCAGCCCAAAATAAACAACACCACAAAAAATAAGCAGCACTTTAATTTCCTCTCATCCCAAATAAACAGTACTATATTCTTGAGGTTGTAATTTTGACTTGAAATATTATATATATATATACCACTAGTAGATATTTGTTTTATTGGAAATATATATATCCAAACTTATATCCAAAACTATTTGAATAACCATAGCAATTTTTTTTTTAAATTACCACTCTCTTCGGTCTTTTTCACATTTAGGGAAGATTGTGACCCCTTCGGTGACAACTAGCAGTTCGTAAGTAGCTCTCCTTCATGCTCACCTCCACACTAGTTTATTTAGAAGCATCAACAACATCAATGAGCCATCAACCTAATGAGTAGTCAGCAGGCACAAAAACACTGCAGTCATCACGATCTCACGATTTGCAAGCGACCTCCTTCACAAACAACTTCTTCACGCATACCGCCTCCACCCGAATTGCTGCAAAATCCTCTCTTCTTGTTGTTGGTCACTCTATATGCCAGTTAATTAAAACCATCATGCAAAATGCTCAATATAAATTGTCAACCCAGGGAGGTATTTTATTTCAAAGATAACTTACACTATTTGTGCTTAAACACTAAGTAGTTGATGACTAAATAAACTGTCCTACTTATATATTTTGTCAAACTTCTCCCATAATCAAAACTGATCTAAACTACCTATCTAAGAATTCAGAATTGCAATTACTTCCTACAACCTCAATCCAGTAATGAATGATTCCTAAAATAAATATCTAGAATTACTTTTGCAGAAATTTAAATCCTAATTTACTAGACTGTATGTAGATCCATTGTGACTAGCTAATCCAATCTTAATCTAGAAATGAGAAATAACAAGAATTGAATAAACAGTTCTAAACCATAGTTTACCTGAATTATAAAACATTAGCAATACAAGTAATTGAAAGGATACTAAGGGAGAGCTTGATTGTTACAGCTACTACACACATACATAAAAGAAGCTATCCTACACAGTCGACTGCCACACCACACTGCTGCAGCTTAAAGGAAATGCAAGTACTAGGTATTCAAAGAAACGCAACGATTAACATGACTGTTGCAGCTACTGAAGCAAATACATGTAACTTAATATCCAGCCCACGCAACTAATTAAGCAAACATCTAATTAACTCGGCAATCTCTATGGGAAGGTGGGCCCAGCCTTCAAATAGAGACATTGGAACTACCACATGTTAAAACACAGAGATCTAAAGAATCTTGCTCCTTATATTCAAATGGAGAAATGAAGACACGGTCTCTGTTACAGCTTACACAACAAAATCTAATATTATCTAACAACTGGGTCTAAATTATTCCCTGTACTTATACATCAACAAATGTAACCCTCACCCACTAATATCGGGAAGCCATGAAGATCTATGATCTTCAAGATGCCCTATTACATGCACTATTACAGGTGTGACTAGAATCAAACAGAGGAAAGGAATATAGAAAATTATGTTGCCGGAGCCAATAAATGAATAACATAACCAATTAAAGAAAGGACTAGATGATTGCATCTAACTTCAAGTAGTGGCGTGCTATTGTAGATCAGTCTGTTGCAGCCATGTCTGTCGCATCCATGTCTGTCATAGCCCGTGTGGAATGATGACCCTTGATTGGATCTATGCATATAGACGGTACTGGAAATTCACAGCTGATAGTGGATGCTCATATTCTCTAGACCGCTTGGGATGCTACACCTATAATCTCTCACAACTTGTGTAAAATCATAATGAGTTAGCATAATGCAAGAAGCAAAGTCTTGATTATAACAATCATAAGCATTAATAAGATGAAACAATAAATAATCATACCTGTGAACATTTAAGGATGAAGTGAGGAAAGAATGTATGTTTGGTGTGCAAAATGGAATAAGACAAGACAAATAGGGTATAAGGGATGTGGTTAAAAAGGGGCATTTTGGGACCCAACATTTTCCTCCAACTGCTCTGTTGCATTTCCTCGTGCAACAACCTCCATTAGTCTCAATCAGAATCTCGAACTGTACCTCGCTCATGGAGAGATGAAAAGTTGTAGGAGGAATCAAGTGACTCCCTCCCATCTAGATATCCATTATGGGCAACCCAATATTTCCAACACTGCCTTTCTTCTTCTTTTTTCAGTGAAAAATATTCCCTTTATGGTTTTGTTGGCCACCAAATAAGCGTGAATTTAAATTTAATTCCCAACTACTTAGCTCCACATTTTCTCATACAATTGACGTACCCGTCAACCCTAGGGAGAGCTAGTTTAAAATTCTTGAAGTAATAAGGGTCCCTTTTCTTAAATGATGAAGGGGAAGCCTGCCACCTATGCTTACTTCCCTCCAAAGCCAAATGTTGATGCTTGGAAATATGGCTAACACAAGTCGAGATGACTTGTTCTTGAAGCTCAACCAGCTACTAAGTCTGGATGGGAAATTTAAATCTCTGTGCTTGATGATTATGAACAAGTCAAGGGGATTGAGGTTCACACCGAATCCAGAGATTACAGTGAGCCTCATTGTGAGAGATTGTCTGAAATGAATCCTCCCATTGCACATGGTTTCCATCACCTAGGTGAGGAGTAGGATTTGAATGTCGGTCCAAGGGGAAAACCATTTCATGTAAATAAAGCTTCCACAAAAGATTCTGCTCAGTGAAGCTACTTTTCACAATTTTTTCCAAAAAATGGTCTGAAGATGCTACTTCATAAGGTCTCCCTTATTTTAATGCCTTCATCTTAAACCAAGTGAACTGTTCATATAAAAATACAGGATAAGAGGGAGATGGAGCTCTAGAGCTCATCAATTCTCAAGATAGAATGTACAGTTGGTATTTCTCCTTTTGCATGGACTTGAACTTCTTCAACCCCTTCAATTCTTTCTATACTTATTCCCAACGGTACTTCTAGAATATTAGCTCTTCTTCCCATATTTCCCTCAATTCACTGATAGTCTTCCTATGCTGAGCAATGGGAATCATTCCTTACTGATATCTATCCACCTCACTTTTCCATTTCTTTACTTCTATTTTCAACAGTGAGAGTTCTTCTATTAGACCTTGATTTTTTTCCTCTCCTGTCTCCTTCTCATCATCAGAGTATAAATTGAAAAATTCTTGGGAATATTGCATACATACCTTATCATCTAATGTTTCATCCTAATTGTTCTGGATCGGAAGCGAAACAGCTTCCTCTTCCACCAGTGGTTCAACAACTTATTCCTTCCAGTGTACTTCTACAACCAATTCTGAGGATGTTGGTTCTTGTGTGACAGAACCTCCTTCCTGGAACCTCTTTTTGTCAACTTCAACAGCCAATGGTGAAGATGTTGGTTCTTTTGTGGCAACATCTTCCTGTGTTCCAGTCTCAGTATCTTCTTGAGTTCCAGCTAGAACTTCTTGATTCTCGATTGTTGCTTAACAAGGGGTTGTAAAGATGTTGGTTCTTATGTAACAACTTCCTGCTCTTCCAAATCCTCTAGAAACTTGAGTTGATCTTGAGTTACTTCCATATCCCATGAGATATGAGGTTGATCCCCGATTATTTCAGTGTCCCTAGATAGATGAGATTGGTCTCCAAATGTTTCACTATCCCTTGATGGTTGGGACTGCATTTGTTCATCTTCTCCTAATTCCACATCGAGGATTATGTCCCCTCAACAACAGTTTCCCCTAGCCAAATGGGAGTCTCAACAAATTTTTTTGAGGATGTTGGTTCCTATGTGACAACATCCTAATCAAATTCAACATTTTCATGTTGCTGAAATTCTCCCTCCACTAGTTTGTGTCCTGAGATTGTTCTGGGGTCATAATAAGGACTCCTAGGTTCAAATCAGAGATTGTCTCAACCTCTGGATCACTCACTTCCAATTGAGTAGCATCTTCAACAAAAATTTCCATGGTTTTTGGTTCTTGTGTAACAACACCCTCTAGCTAAGCCTGAGATTGATCACATTCCCTTACCTCTACCTCGGGGATCCCTTCCATTTCTGGTTCTTCTTTATCTCTCAATTATCCCGTAGATGTTCCTCTCTCTTATCCATCTGTCTGTGTGGGTTTTTGTGCCACAAATGCATGCACTATGACTTTGTATTTTGATTGAATAAATATTTCTCCACACTCAAGGAAAACTACCTTTTTCAATTCATCACCTTCCTCAGTCGAAAGTGATCCTTCAATCTGGTATGTAGCTTCCACTAGTGTGTGCAATCTCCTTTACACCTGTTTCTGACATGTTTCCTTCCATCTTTCCACTTCCTTCCAAATCACTTACACCTCTTCCTTTAACAGACCATTCTCAAACAGAAGTCCCTCAATTTGAGGTTCCTCTGCAATAGGTTATTATGGGACAGCATTTACCTTAGGTCTCAAGATGGGAAATTCGATGTTTGCTTCAATATTTTTCCATTTTCCCATGCTACTTCTGCTATTGTTATTGATATGATTTACCTTATTCTCACTATCCTTGATGCCTGCACCTCATCCTTTGATATTCTTCTCTTCTTTTGTGGTAGAGGGGATTCTAATTCTATAGCTGATGTAGAAGGAATGTTTCTTATTCCAGCGTCTTCTCTGGTCTCTGCCATCTCTATTTCCTCCCTGATAAGAGTTCCCATCCATTCCAGAGAAGTTTCAATGGTGAAAAACTCTACATTTTCTTCTGTCCTCATATCTCCTACAACTTCAGCTTCATCCGTTGCAGCATTGAATGCTGCTCCAGCTTTAGCTTTTGCTGATGGAGCTCCCAAATCCTCTATCCCTTCTGCAAGGTTTATTGTTGTTGCATCCTCACCTGATTCTTCTTCTTGTTTATCGCATCATGTTTCATCCCCTTCTTCCTGATTATCTAATTTTGCGTCATCTTCCCCCCCAGCTAAATTGGAGGGACTCCGATCCTCCTGTTCTTCTGCCATTCCCGCCAACTAGGTTGGTTCCTCCTCTTATTCCTGTGTTTCAACACCCATCAAGATTGCAGGTGCTTCATACTCTATTGGAACACCAGGAAAAAGTACAGGTCCCTGGTTTATTTGAGGTTGGCCAGTAAACTGCTCCTAGGTTTGTTTTCTCTGAGCTAAAGCCCTTAAGATGAGCAATTTAATCAGGTCATGATGGGTAAGGGACGAGTATGGGTGCCTGGCCAATTTCACAAATCTCGCCATATGATGCAAGTCTTTAAATAGATAAAAGGGCATATTGAATAAAGCCTTATGGCGTAAATGAAACAGTAAAGGAAATTCAGAGAAATACACGGTTTGATATCTACCTTCACACGTAATGTACTTCTTTAAGAATATAGCCACTTCATTCCAGGGATGAGACAGTGACTGTAATGTTATCCCTCTCTTCGCTTGGTGGACCTATTCACCGACTAGCAAAAACTCCTGCATTACAACAGCATTTCAAATTCGTATTCCAAACCAAGCTCTTCCACTTTGAGGAAGGCCCGTGACCTATGCTATAATATCCTTAGTAACTTCTATATGTAAACCCCTAACCTCTGAATGGGTTTCTGTGAGATTCAAAGCGAACTGTAAAACTGTTTCACGGTGAAAACCACTTAATCGTTGGAAAAACTCAGTCCAAACAGCATCTACGAAGATGTCAAAAATCTCAGCATTTCTGCACAATTCCTGCATGTTTGTGGGTTCATGTATGGATGGGATACCCATGGTTCCTTTCCTTCTAAATGCTAGTATCAGTTCAATAATTTACAAGCCAAGTAATAGAGGTTATAGCGCAGGGTAATGCACGAACAGCTAATGTTGGGGTTGAGCAAATTAGGAAAGTAATACAGTCGGAAGTAGGGAATCATTAGTAATATTTGGCCCCAAATTAGGAAAATGTTGATGGCCATGAGATAAGATCGAGTACCCATAATATCGTGTGGATGGGCAGTTAATGAAGCATGGGTATAATGACAGGTATGAAAAGGTGAGCATGATTAATTTTGTCAAATCTACTTAATGCTTAACCATGTAAATAATCGAAACCGTACCTTAGCAATTATGCGATGATTTGTGACTTCTCAAGATAGTACAGTGTGTCAAATGATTCCATCAATTTTAAACATAATTGCGCGCATGCTGTGATGATTTTTCTTCCAACAAGCCAAAAACTGTCTTTTCAAACTTGACGAAAACATAATTGAAGTCATGAGGTGAGTCGAAATAAACAAAATCATGGGCAGAAGAAATTTTGGCCAAATATGGAGGAGTCATAGTCGTTCTATGGATAAATATGGAGGATTCGCAGCTGCAAAAAATAGGAAAATTATGCTTAAATTAGTGGAGTCGCAGTCACAAAAAAATAGAAAAGGTCTGCTAGAATTGGCGAAGTCGTAGCTGCGTGAAATGGAAAAATAGGCAAGTTTTACGAAGTCGCAGCTGCATGGAATGGAAAAATGGGAAGGCTTTTACGGAATCGCAGCTGCGTGGAACATAAAATAGGCATGTTTTACGGATTCGCAGCTGCACGAAACGGAAAAATGGGAAGTTTTTTACAGATTCGCAGCTGCACGAAACGAAAAAAAAGGCAAGATTTTTATAGAGTCGCAGTTGCATGAAATGAAAAAATGCGAAGGTTTTTACAGAGTCGCAGTTACGCAGAACTATTCATCATTCAAATTATTTTCTTCTTCATGGATCGTTTTCCAAAGCAGGAAGTTAGAATATGGGTTTCATTCATCAGGCCCAGTCATGACCATTTCCTCCTACGTTAGTTCCTACATAGATTCTTCAATAACGATCAAGCATAAAGGAAAAAAGAAAGAATAAATAAAACAACAAACATCAATTTATTTATGTACAAAAAAATGTTGTGTGGAAATCACAATGAATTTCTAAAGATTGACAGGGGCAGAAAAAGACTCATGCCCTTGTGCTAGTTGGTATTTCGGATCAGCTGCAACCTGTGAAATAAACGCATCCCTTGAAATTGGTTTGTGGTACAATCGCAACCTATGACCATTAGCAAATAATGGTGTATGGTTTTCGTCAATGGTGACCAGGTGGATTGTACCATTATCAAACACTCTGTCTATCTGATATGGACCCAACCATATTGTGTGCAACTTACCTTTGAAGTCCCTTTTGAACCTTGAATCATATAATAATGCCCATTCTCCTTCAGAAGAATTTCTTTTTGATGAACCGATCGTGCCATTTGGAACGCTGTAGTGGAATCAATGTTGTTTGATCCACTACAGCTATACGTTTTTCATCAAGTTAATTTAATTGATTTATTCTACTCCTCTGCACCTCTGTTACATCCAATTTTACATCCATGGCCATCCTCAAAGACTTGATTTCGAATTCGATAGGGAATACAACACTCTTACCATACACCAAGTCATAAGGGGAGAACCATGTAGTATTGCGCCAAGTAGTACGATATGCCCACAAACCTTTATCAAAATTTCATCTCCACATATTTTTTAAATAGAGGGATGTGTTAAATAAAAACAAATTCTTAATGCCCCAACCTCCCAGGTGAGTTGGAGAAGCCAACACCTCCCATGAATCCAAATGGAATTTTTTTCCAGAACCTGTCCCTACTCATAAAAAATGGAAGATATTTGATCCATTACGAGCTTTAGAGATCATTACAAGCTTTAGATATCATTATGACCTTTAGACATCATTCTGCTAAGTCCTTCAATCATTAATAAAAATAAATAAAGGAGATAAAGGGCAGCCATGTCTAAGTCCTCTTGAGATTTTGAAAAAGGAAGTAAGAGATCCATTGATTAAGACTGTGAAATTTGCAATTGAAACACAAGACATAATCCATCTCATCACTTGCTCAAGTAGGCCAATATTGAGAAGGACCAAAATCAATAAATACGAATTCCTTTATCTAAGTCAAGTTTCATCACAATAGAGCTAATATTATTTGTTTTAACAGAATGAATGCACTCTTGAGTAGTCTCGATAGCATCTAAAATCTGCCTATTGGCTAAGAAGCCAAATTTTTATTTTGAGATTGTCTCTAAAAGTTTAGTTTTTAGCCTATTGGCAATAACCTTAGTCACCATATTGTAAAATAGATTGTAGAGAGAAATAGGCCTAAAGTCAGAAAAAATTATCAAGGAATAAAAGTTATAAAAATAGAATTTAATGGCCATGTCATAAAACACTCCTTTCTGGAAAAATCTGCCACTTCCAGCAAATACTTACCCATAATATCGAAGAAGTCCAAAAATAACTCAATTGTCCAACCATCAGGACTGGGTCTTTTGTCTTTGGCAAACCTAGATAAAACCTTTTGAATTTCTTCAAGTGAAATTTCTTTACCAACCTCTAGTCCTTCTTCCCTAGTGAAAAAATAAGGAAAAATTTCCAAAACTTTTAATTGATTACCAATAGGATATTTCCTCTAATATTTGAAGAGGGACTTAAAATGTACTTCAACCACAAATTTTATCTTATCCTAGGAACTAATCCTATCCCCCTCTTCATTATTTATTTCCCAGATCAAATTTAAATTCTTGTGATAAGAGACATATCTATGGAAACATTTTGTGTTCTTATCACCAGCCTTGATCCATATGGATCTACTTTTGAGTCTCGATTTCTCTTCTTCTTTCTTTAGAATAGCATCCTATTTTCTAGTCATTTCCAATATTTTTTCTTTTCCTTTTACAGAAAAAATATCCTTTCAAGTTCAATAAAATAAGATTTGAAATGTCACTTTCAATTTGTTGTAAAGAGGACTTATCTTCTAGAGATTTCCTTTTTGTCTAGAAAGTAACTTGTTTTTTAAGTAACTTCAGCTTAAAAACTAATTGATCCATTATATTCAGGTTCCCTGGATAGATAAAAGACAGCCATAAATCCCTAATCATCTGACAAAAGTCTTCATTTTTAAGCCTAGAGTGGTAAAACTTGAAAGGTTGATTTGAATTCAAAGTATCTGCATCAACTTGTAAAGTGATAGGAAAGTGGTCAGATAAGTTGTATAGAGAAACCCAATATCTATATCTCGAAAAAAAATCCACCATAGATTCTTTCATAAGGAACTAATCGATCCTTTTACTCACTCCTTTGCCACCCTGTTTGTTTTACCAAGTGGGATTGATTTTAGAAGGAAAATATCTACAAACTGATGTTTCTTAAAAAGGTCTAAGAAATAATCAGCCAATGGATCATAAGGAGAAACTGTTCCCCAATTTTCAAATGAGTGTAAGGTTAGGTTTAGATCATCAACAATTACCAAGTTCTCAAGACTTAACAGACCACTATATTCAATCTTATCCTAAAACTTATTTCTATCCTTATATGGAGCATAAATATTTAATAAGTGCAAAAATTTGTCAACCCCCATAATGTTTCCTTCCAATAAGATCCTAACACAAGTCCTAAACGTTTTGAAGAAACATGTTTTAGGATTTCACACTACTACTAGTCCACTAGATAACTCTTATGCATTAATAGTACAACATTCCCATTCTTTTAATATTCTTAGAATAATCTCATAGGAGTTTGTTCCCAAGTTCATAGTTTCTTGAAAAAAATAAGTGGTTGCTTTGATATTAAGAATGAAGTTTTTGTGGGCTCAAAATTTGGGACCACCTACTAATCTCCTAACATTTAAGGAGATGCAAATCATTATAAAACCTCTAAGACGGCCTTCAGTGCTTTAAGTGTCCTACAAGAATTAGATACATTGCTACCAACTTCTTCTACCAAACAAATTCTATTAGAAATCAGGAGGTATCCTTCTTCCAACAATAATTCATTTTTTCCTTCATCCACAATTTTTTCTCTGATCTCCTTATTCTTATTCTTCCTTTGAATTGTCACATTTTGACATCTAATAGAGTTTATAGGAACCCTATCTAAACTAACATTAGGTTTGTTAACATAAGTGGTAAGAGGGGTTTTAACAGAGTCAACAAACAACAACTTGTCTTTAGGAACCTTGGAAATAGGGAAAACTTTAGGGGTGAAATTTTGCCAATTGGCTATTTTTGGGCCTTTTTTCAAAAAATAAATTCGCTATTTGGTCATTTTTACTCTCTAATATCACCTATATTTACATAAAATATGTTTTTTTATCATAATATTCTCCAAAAATTACCAGTTTCGGTAGTAAATGTTTGTTTCCTATTTAATATTCTCCTACCTATCTATAGATATGATTTTTTCAATACAAAATAATTGCCTATAATACTATACTTAAGTATTCCATTAGAATCCTTAAAAAATACCCTGGAAACGATCCCATTCAGCCCCTTTTCAGAAAAAGTAAAACCTGGTTCCTCTGAGCTAGTGTTAACAAGGTAAGAATAAGGGTTTTTTTTTTAGCAAAATGGGGGTTACTATGAAAAATTCCAACAACCACTCCAGGAGAAACACCTAATCCATAAATAAGTGAAGAATTAATGAATGAGGTAATAGGGTTTATTACAAATTCACCAATCAACAACTTGTTTTTAGGAACCTTGGAACCATCCGAGGTCACCCCCTTTTCAGATACAATAATAGTCGGTTCCTCAAATATAGGGTTAGCAAGGAAGGAATTAGGATTAGTTTCAGAAATAAGATGGCTACTGTGAAAACCACCATCAACCAATCCTAGAGAAAATCCTATTTCATAAATATGTTCTACCAGATCAAACCTCAAATCCTTACAAGAATGGACCTTTTCCGTAAAATCCTTAAAAGAGCTAGTGTTCGACATAGAGCTAGTTCTTCTAAAATATTCCCTCTCAACCGACTTCATATAATGAAGTTCTTGAGAGTAAATATATTCATGAGAAAAAGGGGAAGAGAAATTAGACATACCTTTTGAAGAGAAATATTCCTTCTTCAAAGTGTGGTCGCGAAGAGGTTCCAAGGGTGATTTGACAAGTAAAATCCTCTCCCAATATTCCTTAACATAGTGTGACATTCACTCTTAACATTTCTAGTATTATGGCAAACAAGACACTGAAAGGGATAGCCATATAATCCAGACGATATTCAAAGGAGTATTCGCCCTAATTAATTAGTAAAGACTCTGGTAATCCTTCTAGAAGGTCGATTCCACCATCACGTGATCCATTCTTTTGTCTCTAGACCTCATTGTAGTTTTATCAATAGCTATGAATTTCCCCAGGTGGTTTGCTGGCTTTCTCAGAATCTCCTCCAACCAAAATTATATTGGCAGCCCTGGCAAGAGTAACCATAAATGTATGTTAAATACCTTTTGATTTAAGGTATTGAAATCAATTGTTCAATTCCAAAGAACTAGCGAGCCATCACATATTACCCAATACTCTTTAAGGAATTTATGGGCATGTTCTTTAGCCAAAAAAATGAAACAAAACCAACCATGCGGAAGCCATAAGGCCTAAAGAGCATAATCAAAAATGGGATTCCAAGAAGCGTTAACCTATTCAATCAATTCTATATGATTCATCCCGATGTACTCAATCTTACCAGCTAATGCTCAATAAATTAACCCTTCAACCTTCTACAACGTGAATTCCTTTCCAATCAAAAAACCCTCAATACTGTTTTTAACCTTAACGGACTTAAGTTTCCTCCTCTCTCAAGCTAATGCACCGATGTTTTTTTTGGAAAATAACCCCCACCGTAACCATTCACAGCTTCAGTCCCAACATCAGACCACGCTTGTCCCCAACTAGCATCATATCGTGCTTGTCCCCACACCTTCTTCTTATCATTCCTCTCACCAGTACCACAGACATCAATAGGAAAACCTACACCCTTCGAGTATGAAGAAAACACAACATCCTGAGAAATAAACCCTAGCTTCAGTGGGGGGGATAACTTGTTTCAACTATACCTTTAGATGTCGTGGGATCTGTCCCATCATGACACACAACATTCTGGAAAAACCCTCTTCGAATCAAATATCCAACCTTCTCTGTACTGCAGCTAATCGATGTTACAGAAGCTTCCAAGTGGCAGTTAAGTGGAGTCTAGTTGTCCTCGTGAACTGTCAAACATGAATCCAAGTCAAGTGTGGGGTTAGGGTATATTTGAAACCTAGCTCCTTTGTATAGGGATTAAAGAGCAGATTTTTATTTTTCCTGGACATAATTACCCCGAAGAAAAACCTAAAAAGAAGAGCAACAACCACTTCTAAATTTTTTTAGTCTTGGTTGGTACTAGGCTTTGTTGGCTTGACTCCAAGATGAAAACCTGGTTAGGGTTTTCAGAATCCCAAGTTAGGGTTTTCAGAAAATCCATCGTCGGGACCATAATGACACTATGTTTCACCTAGGTAAATAAACTTGTTACAAACCTTCAATCTTGGTGCTTACTAAAAATTATTTTTCCTGAGATGAACCCTCATGAAGGGACTTAACTTGAACTTTGGCTTATTTTATATCAGCAAGTACACACTTAGTCAAACCACTACTTGCACTCGAATTTTTATCACCAAAAATACTAGCTTTGCTATTGTTTGTCATATATATATATAGTTGTGTAGAACCTAGAGTGCTATTTATTATTTGGATTCCCATGTTTTTTCATATTATTGAATGAAAATACAACCCAAGATTGAAAAATAGATAAAATAATAACTATCAACTATTATCGTTCAACTAAAGTATGTAATCTAATTTGTATTAGTCAATGCTCTAATTTTTTCTAATTGATAGACATTGTTCTAATTTTATAACTTTTATAACTTATATATTTTTTGTTTTTAATTTTTTTTCACTGATCTTAATTCAATCGACAATTAACTAGAAGTTCACAATATATGTGTTTGTCATATGTGATGTATCGACTATTATTTGCATGTTTCTAGTTGACAAGATATGTGTTTTTTTAATAGAAACAAATATGATTTTAATAACCCCCCCTAGATTTATATGTATAAAAAATGGGGGAATCTCTCTGATATATAAGAAAATTTTAAGGCGATGTTATCAATAATATAACATGTATATATACAAATTTTGGTGAATATTTCATTTTATTATACAATGTTGTAAAAGCTTGGCGAATCTTTCACTAAGTTATAAGATATTGTAAAATCTCAGTGAATATTTCACTTCATTAAAAACTATTGTAAAAACTAGTGAATATTTCACTTAGTTATAAAATATTGTAAAAATTTGGCGAATATTTTTCCAAGAAGACTCATAAATTAGAGGAATATAATTCCCCCCCCCCCCCTACAAGGATGAACAATAGATGTGAACATGTGGTGCTTGGTCCACTTCCAATTCATGGTGGGGAAGGCAAAGGAGGAGCAAATGATATCTACCACATAAGCAAAAATATAAAACTTGGGTTTTTTGGATGATTTAGTCTTATGTGCTTGCAAAATAAAATCCCTCAAAACCACTGATAGTATTTTATCCCAGTTAAATGATTGGCCAGTGGAAATGATGTGATAGGATATTGGATCCCATTTAGTCCTGAAGTGTGAGCATTTGGGAAGGCCATATAATCTGCAGAACATGGTAGCGAGCAATGAATAAGGTTCTTTGAACCAAAAAATGGGATCCTTCCTGTCAGGTCTACAAGCATCTGAGAGTTGTCTCACCTATCCAAGATTTGATCAATTAATCAAGATTCAATTTGGGAATTGAATTCTTTAGGAATTCTTTAGTGAGAACTGTTGCGGGTTCTTGAGGGCATACATCCCTACAATGACTTCTGGTTTGAAGGATATCATAGGGTATTTACTAGCATCCCTAAACATATGTGTGTTGGGGTTGGAAAGTTCAACCAACCAGGGGACAACATATGTGTAAGGCATGATGGGTGGGTGAGAAACAATCACATGGATTTGGGATTTGGCAATGTTCTCGAAGGATTGGACATCATTCTCTACCTCCGACAGGTCATCATTGTCGAAGGTAGAGCAGATGCAAGCCCAATCTAGGGAGAAGGTTTCAGTTACATATCCCTCAATCTCAGTATATACCCCAGCATTGGGATCCACATATTTCATCTCGTCTATGAGGGTTTTGGATCTCGCACTTCGTGCCATGTATACCGTTGTGAACAGGGGGATAAAATAACTAGTAAACTAGATTAATTAACCTGTAAACCAAACAAAGAAGAGGAAAAATCACAAATTTGCAATGCAAGGGATTCATTAGAATACAGTAACATAGCTCTTCAGTGGAAACCAGAGCAACTATAGTGATACACATAGTACAAAATAACAAAAACAATGTGAAAAACCAATAAATTAAACCCAAGAAATGACTAAGGATGAGGAGTGATCGTGATTGTTGATCGATCCGATTGAAGGATGTGGATTGATCCAAAAGAGAATACGATATAAAGAAAAAAAACACAAATCAAGGTCACGATCGGAAATCCAAAATCGGAGTATTGAAGGTTGAAACTCAATTTCCGATTCCCGACATCGGGATCAGAAAAATGACAAGAAAATAACAAGTGCTCAAGAAAACCCCTATTTCTAATTTTTGATATAAACAACATCATCATGTTAATATTGAGGTTTTGAAATAATCGGAATACATATTTTTATTATTGTAATTTCAACTATTAGATTGGGGAAAAATCCTCCTTGAAATCCTCCTTTCAACTATTTTAATATACACAACTTCCTTTCAGCTTTTTTGTGAACACTTACAAGCCATTGACATCATTAAATGATAACACTTTATAAATAAATAAATAAATAAGGTAAAAGAAACCCACCTTTCCACAAACATATAAATATTTTATGTAATATATAAATGCCGAGAACATAGTGATTCCCCATGTGTTGCACTTGGCTTTGTGCTAAGAGCACTTCACCAGCTTCTATTTCTATGGAAGAGAAGGGTTTGATTTATGGATAGCCTTTCCATGGCCATATAAGATAAAAGAATCCTGTCATCTCTTTTGTATATACATGAATTTCATTTAGCAATCATCATCGACGGGCCTGTCAGCAATCGTGGAATTTATGAATGACTTTGTCAAAATATTTCATGGTGTTTACTTACGAAGTGTGGAGACTCTTATTCGATGTGGAAATCGCCAAGAAAGTTTCTCCATCAAGAAATCGCAGGTCCCCTTTGATTATTTCCTTTATTTTGTCTCCGATCTTTTCAACGTGAATTGTAAGTGGATGATCTGATGCATGCACATTTATGTTATATCATTTTAAAGCTCTTAGTGACCAATACTAGGATAAATTTTTCATCTATATTTTGGCCATCGTTGGTTGATAGGTTTTTTTTCCATATTAATGTAAGACAAGTCCATAGTGTTGACTTGTTAAGGTGGTAGCTCCCGAGACCACCCCAAAATTCTATGAGTGATGTAATTTTTGATGCATTTTTTGTTTTAGTAACTTAATACAATTTGCAAACTTAAGAAAAAAATATTTGTCCACCAATTTAAATAAAAATAAAAACCATTATAATAGGAAAATATAAATAACTAAGCATTTTCAAATATCTAAAAATCATAATTTCTAAAGAAATACATTTGTATTGCTTGAATTTAATGAATTGAAGATAAACGTGATTGGTATCTATTCATATTTCAGGTAGGTTATATTTGGCATCGGGCTTGCTTTAAAAGGCTAGGCACAGTATATACTCGTTTTAACTACACAATTCTTCTGGATACTTTGGTATGCGTTCTACTTTCTTGAGATTGCATTTTGCTAAATCCAATGGAATATCACTTTGTAAGTAATATTTGTTCATAAAAATTTATGTATTGTAAATATTTGTAAGTAATAAAATGTAATATATATTTTAATCCTTAATAAAATATTTTTAAAATAAATAATATTTTTAAAATAATTATTTTTAAACCTAAAACATATTAAGGTTTTGTAATATTTATTTTTTGTGAATGGGCACTAGTGAAGGAAAATGTGAAGAGCTCATTAGAAATATGGAATTTGCAATGTGAAGAGCTCATTAGAAATATGGAATGTGAAGAGCTCAAAAATCTCAGCATTTCTGCTCAATTCCTTCATGTTTGTGGGTTCATGTCTAGCTGGGATACCCATGGTTCCTTTCCTTTTGAATGCTGGTATCATTTTAATAATTTATAGGCCCAGTAATAGAGGTTATGGCATAGGGTAATGAACGAATAGCTAATGTTGGGGTTGAGCAAATTAGGAAAGTAAGACAGTCAGAAGCAGGGAATCATTAGTAATATTTGGCCCCAAATTAGGAAAATGTTGACGGCCATAAGATAAGCTTGAGTACCCATAAGATCGTGTGGATGGATAGTTAACGAAGCATGGGTATAATGACAAGTATGAAAAGGTGAGCATGATTAATTTTGCCAAATCTACTTAATGCTTAATCAAGTAAATATTCGGAACCGTACCTTAGCAATTATGCGATGATACGCGACTTCTCAAGATAGTATAGTGTGTCAAATGCTCCCATCAATTTAAAACAAAATTGTGCACGTGTTGTGATGATTTTTCTTCCAACGAGCCAAAAATTGTCTTTTCAAACTTGACAGAAACATAATTGAAGTCGCGAGGTGGGTCAAAATCAACAAAATCATGGACGACAGAAATTTTGTACAAATATGGAGGAGTCGCAGTCATTTTGTGGATAAATCTGGAGGATTCGCGGCTGCAAAAAATAGGAAAATTATGCTAAAATTGGTGGAGTTGCAGCCGCAAAAAAATAGAAAAGGCCTGCTAGAATTAGCGGAGTCGCAGCTGCGCAAAACAAAAAAATAGGAAAGTTTTATGGAGTCGCAGTTGCACAGAATGAAAAAATGGGAAGGTTTTTATGGAGTCGCAGCTGCGTGGAACGGAAAATAGGCATGTTTTACGGAGTCCCGACTGCATGGAATGGAAAAATGGGAATTTTTTTACGGAGTCACAACTGCACGGAACATAAAAATGGCAAGGGTTTTACGGAGCCACGGCTGCACGGAATGAAAAAATGGGAAGGTTTTTACGGAGTCGCAGTTACGCAAAAATGTTCATCATTCAAATTATTTTCTTCTTCATGGATCATTTTCCAAAGAAGGAATTTAGAATAGGGGTTCCAGTCGTTAGGCCCAGTCATGACCATTTCCCCCTACGTTAGTTCCTACACATATTCTTCAATAACGATCAAGCATAAAGGAAAAAATAAAAAATAAATAAAAACAACAAACATCAATTTATTTATCTACAAAAACGTTTTGTGTGGAAATCACAATGACTTTCTAAAGAATGACAGGGGCAGAGAAAGACTCCTTCCCTTGCACTAGTTGGTATCCCAGATTAGCTGCAACCTATGAAATAAATGTTTCCCTTGAAATTGGTTTGTGGTACAATTGCAGCCTGTGACCATTAGCAAATAATGGTGTATGGTTTTCGTCGATGGTGACCAAGCGGACTGTACCATTATCAAACACTCTGTCTATATAATATGGACCCAACCATCTTGTGCGCAACTTACCTTTGAATTCCCTTTTGAACCTTGAAACATATAATAATGCCTAGTCTCCTTCACAAAAGACTTTCTTTTTGATGAACCGATCATGCCATTTGGATTGCTACAGCAGAATCAATGTTGTTTGATCCACTGTAGCTATACGTTTTTCATCAAGTTAATTTAATTGATTCATTCTACTCCTCTATGCCTCTGTTACATCCAAGTTTACATCCATGGCCATCCTCAAAGTCTTGATTTTGAATTCGATAGGGAAGACAACACTCTTACCAAACACCAAGTCACAAGGGGAGAACCCTATAGTATTACGCCAAGTAGTACCATATTCCCACAGACCTTTATCAAAAATTAATCTCCACATATTTTTTAAACAGAGGGATGTGTTAAATAAAGACAAATTCTTAATGCCCCAACCTCCCAGGTGAGTTGGAGAAGCCAACACCTCCGCATGAATCAAAATGGAATTTTTTTCCAGAACCTGTCCTTGCCCATAAAAAATGGAAGATATTTCATCCATTACAATCTTTCGAGATCATTACGACCTTTAGACATCATTCTGCTAAGTCCTTCAATCATTAGTAAAAATAAATAAAGGAGATAAATGGCAGCCCTGTCTAAGTCCTCTTGAAATTCTGAAAAAGAAAGTAAGAGATCCATTGATTAAGATTGAGAAATTTGCAATTGAAACACAAGCCATAATCCATCTCATCACTTTCTCAGGTAAGCCAATCTTGAGAAGGACCAAAATCAATAAATCCCAATTTCCTTTATCTAAGTCAAGTTTCATCACAATAGAGATAATATTCCTTGTTTTAATATAATGAATGCACTCTTGAGTAGTCCCAATAGCATCTAAAATCTACCTATTGGCTAAGAAGCCAAATTGTTATTTTCAGATTGTCTCTGAAAGTTTAGGTTTCAGCCTATCGGCAATAATCTTAGTCACCATCTTG
This sequence comes from Pseudotsuga menziesii, assembly GCA_001517045.1. Lineage (NCBI taxonomy): Eukaryota > Viridiplantae > Streptophyta > Pinopsida > Pinales > Pinaceae > Pseudotsuga > Pseudotsuga menziesii. Next base: position 210,322 of record LPNX010240032.1, on the reverse strand, counting down.
TAAAATAGATTGTAAAGAGAAATAGGCCTAAATTCAGAAAAAAAGTATCAAGGAAATCCTTTTTGGGAATCAAAGTTATAAAAGTAGAATTTAATGGCCATGTCATAAAACACTCCTTTCTGGAAAAATCTGCCACTTCCAGCAAAAATTTACCCATAATATCGAACAAGGCCAAAAATAACTCAATTGTCCAACCATCATGATTGGGTCTTTTGTCTTTGGCAAACCTGGATAAAGCCTTTTGAATTTCTTCAAGTGAAATTTCTTTACCAACCTCTAGTCCTTCTTCCCTAGTGAAAAAATAAGGAAAATTTTCTAGAACTTTTAATTGATTACCAATAAGATATTTATTTTGATATTTGAAGAGGGACTTAAAATGTACTTCAGCAACAGATTTTATCTTATCCTGGGAACTAATCCTATCCCCCTCTTCATTTTTTATTTCCCAGATCAAATTTAAATTCCTACGATAAGAGACATATATATTGAAACATTTCGTGTTCTTATCACCGGCCTCTATCCATTTGGATCTACTTTTGAGTCTCAATTTCTCTTCTTCTTTCTTTAGAATAGCATCCTATTTTCTAGTCATTTCCAATATTTTTTCTTTGCATTTTACAGAAAAATATCCTTTCAAGTTCAATAAAATAAGCTTTGAAATATCCCTTTCAATTTGTTGTAAAGAGGACTTATCTTCTAGATACTTCCTTTTTGTCTAAAAAGTAACTTGTTTTTTAAGTAACTCCAGCTTAAAAACTAATTGATCCATTACATTTAGGTTCCCTGGACATGTAAAAGATAACCATAAATCCCTAATCATCTAACAAAAGTCTTCATTTTTAAGCCAAGAGTGGTAAAACTTGAAAGGTTGATTTGAATTCAAAGGATCTGCATCAACTTGTAAAGCGATAGGAAAGTGGTTAGATAAGTTGTATAGAAAAACCCAATATCTATATCTCGAAAAAAATCCACCATAGATTCTTTCATAAGGAACTAATCGAGCATTTTACTCACTCCTTTTCCACCCTGTTTGTTTGCCAAGTGGGATTGATTTTAGAAGGAACAATATCTACGAACTAATGTTTCTTAAAAAGGTCTAAGAAATAATCAGCCAATGGATCATAAGGAGAAACTATTCCCCAATTTTCAAATGAGTGTAAGGTTAGGTTTAGATCATCAGCAATTACCAGGTTCTCAAGAATTAACATAACACTATTTTCAATCTTATCCTAAAACTTCTTTATATCCTTATATGGAGCATAAATATTTAATAAGTGCAAAAATTTGTCAACCCCCATAACATTTCCTTCCAGTAAGATTCTAGCACAAGTCCTAAATGTTTTGAAGAAACATATTTTATGATTTCACACTACTACCAGGCCACCAGATAACTCTTATGCATCAATAGTACAACATTCCCATTCTTTTAATATTCTTAGAATAATCTCATAGGATTTTGTTCCCAAGTTCATAGTTTCTTGGAAAAAATAAGTGGTTGCTTTGATATTAAGAATGAAGTTTTTGAGGGATCGAAATTTGGGACCACCCCCTAATCTCCTAGCATTTAAGGAGATGCAAATCATTATAAAACCTATAAGATGGCCTTCAGTGCTCTAAGTGTCCTACAAGAATCAGATACATTGCTACCAACTTCTTCTGCCAAACGAATTCTATTAGGAATTAGGAGGTAGCCTTCTTCCAGCAATAATTCATTTTCTCCTTCATCCACAATTTTTTCTGTGATCTCCTTATTCTTATTCTTCCTTTGAATTGTCACATTTTGACATCTAATAGAGTTTATAGGAACACTGTCTAAATTAACAGTAGGTTTGTTAACATAAGTTAGTAAGAGGGGTTTTAACAGAGTCAACAAACAACAACTTGTCTTCAAGAACCTTGGAAATAGGGAAAACTTTAGGGGTGAAATTTTGCCAATTGGCTATTTTTGGGCCTTTTTTCAAAAAATAAATTCGCTATTTGATCATTTTTACTCTCTAATATCGCCTATATTTACATAAAATATGTTTTTTCATCATAATATTCGCCAAAAAAAACAAGTTTCAGTAATAAATTGTATGTTTCATATTTGATATTCGACTACCTATCTATATATATATGATTTTTTCAGTACAAAATAATTGCCTATAATACTATACTTCAGTATTCTATTAGAATCCTTAAAAAATACCTTGGAAACGATCCCATTCAGCCCCTTTTCAGAAATAGTAAAACTCGGTTCCTCTGAGCTAGGGTTAACAAGGTAAGAATAAGGGTTTTTTTTCAGCAAAATGGGGGTTCCTACGAAAAACGCCATCAACCACTCTGGGAGAAACACCTAATCCAAAAATAAGTGAAGAATTAACGAATGAGATAATAGGGATTATTACAAAGACACCAATCGAAAACTTGTATTCAGGAACCTTGGAACCATCCCAGGTCACCCCCTCTTCAGATACAATAATAGTCGGTTCCTCAAAGATAGGGTTAGCAAGGAAGGAATTAGGATTAGTTTCAGATTTAAGAGAGTTACTGTGAAAACCACCATCAACCAATCCTGGAGAAACTCCTATTTCATAAATATGTGCTACCAGATCAAACCTCAAATCCTTACAAGAATGGACCTTTTCAGTAAAATCCTTAAAAGATCTAGTGTTCGACATAGAGCTATTTCTTCTGAAATATTCCCTCTCAACCGACTTCATATAATGAAGTTATTGAGAGTAAATATATTCATAAGAAAAAGGGGAAAAGAAATTAGACATACCTTTTGAAGAGAAATATTCCTTCTTCAAAGTGTGGTTGCGAAGAGGTTCCAAGGGAGATTTGACACGTAAATTCCTCTTCTGGTGCTTGACGAAACCAATATTCCTCAACATAGTGTGACATTCACTCTTAACATGTCCAGTATTATGGCAAAGAATACATTGAAAGGGATATCCATATAATCCAGATGCTATTCAAAGGAGTATTCGCCCCAATTAATTAGTAAAGACTCTGTTAATATTTCTAGAAGGTCAAACTCCACCATCACGCGATCCATTCTTTTGTCTCTAGACCTCATCATAGTTTTATCAATAGCTATGAATTTCCCCAGGTGGTTTGATGGCTTTCTCGGAATCTCCTCCGACCAAAATTATATTGGCAACCCCGGCAAGAGTAGCCATAAATGTATGTTAAATACCTTTTGATTTAAGGGATTGAAATCAATTGTCCAATTCTAAAGAACCAGCAATCCATCACATATTACCCAATACTCTTTAAGGAATTTCTGGGCATGTTCTTTAGCCAGAAAAATGAAACAAAACCAACCATGCGGTAGCCATAAGACCTGGGGAGCATAATCAAAAATGGGATTCCAAGAAGCGTTAACCTATTCAATCAATTCTAGGTGATTCATCTTGATGTACTCGATCTTACCAGCTAATGCTCAATAGATTAACCCTTCAACCTTCTGCAACATGAATTCCTTTCCAATCAAAAAACCCTCAATATTGTTTTTAACCTTAAAGAACTTAAGTTTCCTCCTCTCTTGAGCTAATACACCAATGTAGGTTTTTGGAAAATAACCACCACCGCAACCATTCACAGTTTTAGTCCCAACATCAGACCGTGCTTATCCCCAACTAGCATCAGATCACGCTTGTCCCCGCACCTTCTTCTTATCATTCCTCTCACCAGTAGCACAAACATCAATAGGAAAACCTACACCCTTCGAGTATGAAGAAAATACCACATCCTGAGAAATAAACCCTGGCTTCGGCGGGGGGAGAGAACTTGTTTTAACTATACCTTTAGATATCGTGGGATCTGTCCCATCAAGACGTGCAACATTCTAGTAAAACTCTCTTCGAATCAAATATCCAACCTTCTCCATACTGAAGCTAATCGATGTTGCAGAAGCTTCCAAGTGGCAGTTAAGTGGCATCTAGTTGTCCTCGTGAGGTATCAAATATGAATCTGATTCAAGTGTGGGGGTAAGGGTATATTTGAAACCTAGCTCCTTTGTATAGGGATTAAAGAGCATATTTTTATTTTTCCTGGACATAATTACCCCGAAGAAAAACCTAAAACAAAGAGCAACAACCACTTCTACCTTTTTTTAGTCTTGGTTGGTACTGGGCTTCGTCAGCTTGACTCCAAGATGAAAACCTGGTTAGGGTTTTCAGAATCCCAAGTTAGGGTTTTCAGAAAATCCATCGCTGGGACCATAATGACACTATGTTTCACCTAGGTAAATAAACTTCTTACAAACCTTGAATCTTGGTGCTTACTAAAAGTTATTTCACCTGAGATGAACCCTCACGAAGGGACTTAACTTCGTGAATTAACTTGAACTTTGGCTTATTTTATATCAGCAAGGACACACTTGGTCAAACCACTACTTGCACTCGAATTTTTATCACCAAAAATACTAGCTCTGCTATTGTTTGTCATATATATATAGTTCTGTAGAACCTAGAGTGTTATTTATTATTTGGATTCCCATGTTTTTTCATATTATTGAATGAAAAGACAACCCAAGATTGAAAAATAGATAAAATAATAACTATCAACTATTATCATTCAACTTAATTTAATTTGTATTGGTCAATGCTCTAATTTTTTCTAATTGATAGACATTGTTCTAATTTTATAACTTTTATCAGTTATATTTTTTTGTATATTTAATTTTTTTTTGTTGATCTTAATCCAATCGACAATTAACTATAAGTTCACAATATATGCGTTTTTCATATGTGATGTATCGACTATTATTTGCATGTTTCTAGTTGACAAGATATGTGTTTTTTTTTATAGAAACAAATATCTTAAATATAGACACTTGCACTGCAAATTACTTGATAGTAGCAAAGGCATATTATTCGGAAACAAAGTGGAAGCAATTTCTAGTTTGAAATTATACCATTAGAACCAAGCATTTTTATCTACATTGTTACCAAATATACCTCTAAACCTATCATTGTGTTTGGGAACACAAAGGGATTACAACTTATGACATTGGAGCAACTCACACTGACATTAATAGAGATTTAAATCAGGGATGATTTTAATAACCCCCCCTAGATTTATATGTATAAAAAATGGGTGAATCTCTCTGATATATAAGAAAATTTTAATGCAATGTTATCAATAATATAATATGTATATATAAAAATTTAAGTGAATATTTCATTTTATTATACAATGTTGTAAAATCTTGGCGAATCTTTCACTAAGTTATAAGATATTGTAAAATCTTGGTGAATATTTCACTTCATTAAAAACTATTGTAAAAACTAGTGAATATTTCACTTAGTTATAAAATATTGTAAAAATTCGAATATTTTGCCAAGAAGACTCATAAATTAGAGGAATATAATTGCCCCCCCATAAGGATGAACAATAGATGTGAACATGTGGTGCTCGGTCCACTTCCAATTATTGGTGGGGAAGGAAAAGGAGGAGCAGATGATATCTACCACATAAGCAGAAAGATAAAACTTGGGTTTTTTTGGATGGTTTAGTCTTATGTGCTTGCGAAATAAAATCCCTCAAAACCACTGATAGTATTTTAGCCTGGTTAAAGGATTGGCCAATGGAAATGATGTGATAGGATATTGGATCCCATTCAGTCCTAAAGTGTGAGCAGTTGGGAAGGCCATATAGTCTGCAGAACATGGCAGCGAGCAGTGAATAAGGTTCTTTGAACCAAAAAATGGGATCCTTCCTGTCAGCTCTACAAGCATCTAAGAGTTGTCTCATCTATCCAAGATTTGATCAATTAATCAAGATTGAATTTGGGAATTGACTTCTTCAGGAATTCTTCAGTGAGTAACTATTGGGGGTTCCTAAGGGCATACATCCCTACAATGACTTCTGATTTGAAGGAGAGCATAGGGTATTTACTAGCATCCCTAAACATATGTGTGTTGGGGTTGGCAAGTTCAACCAACCAGCAGACAACATATGTGTAAGGCATGATGGGTGGGTGAGAAACAATCACGTGGATTTGGGATTTGGCGATGTTCTGGAAGGATTGGACATCATTCTCTACCTCTGACAAGTCATCATTGTCAAAGGTAGAGTATATGCAATCCCAATCTAGGGAGGTTTCAGTTACATCTCCCTCAATCTCATTATATACCCCAACATTGGGGTCCCCATATTTCAGCTCGTCTATCAGGGTTTTGGATCTCGCACTCTGTGCCATGTATACTATGGTGAACACGGGGATAAAATAACCAATAAACTAAATTAATTAACCTGTAAACCAAACAGAGAAGAGGAAAACTCACAAATTTGCAATGCAAGGGATTCATTAGAAGACAGTAACACAAGTTCTTCAGTAGAAACCAAAGCAACTATAGTGATACACATAGTAAAAATAACAAAAACAGTGTGAAAAACCAATAAATTAAACCCAAGAAATGACTAAGGATGAGGAGTGATCGTGATTGTTGATCGATTTGATTGAACGACGTGGATTGATCCAAAAGAAACTATGATATAAAAAACACAAATCAGGGTCAATATCGAAAATCCAAAACCGGAGTCTCGAAGTTTGAAACTCAATTTCTGACTCCCGACATCGGGATCGAAAAAATGATAAGAAAATAGCAAGTGCTCAAGAAAACCCCTATTTCTGATTTCCGATATAAACAACATCATCATGTTAATATTAAGGTTTTGAAATAATCGGAATACATATTTTTATTATTCTATTTTCAACTATTGGATTGGGGAAAAATCCTCCTTGAAATCCTCCTTTCAACTATTTTAATATACACAACTTCCTTTTAGCTTTTTTGTGAACACTTACAAGCCATTGACATTATTAAATGATAACACTTTATAAATAAAAAACAAAAGGTAAAAGAAACCCACCTTTCCACAAACATATAAATATTTTATGTAATATATAGATGCTGAAAACATAGTGATTCCCCATGTGCTGCACTTGGCTTTGTGCTTAGAGCACTTCGCCAGCTTCTATTTCTATGGAAGAGAAGGGTTTGATTTATGGAAAGCCTTTCCATGGCCATATAAGATGTAAGAATCTTGTCATCTCTTTTGTATATACATGAGTTTCATTTAACAATCATCATCGACGGGCCTGTCAGCAATCGTGGAATTTATGAATGAATTTGTCAAAAAAAATTATGGTGTTTACTTACGAAGTGGGGATACTCTTATTCAATGTGGACGTCGCCAAGAAAGTTCCTCCATCAAGAAATCGCAGGTCCCCTTTGATTATTTCCTTTGATTATTTCCTCTATTTTGTCATCAATCGTTTCAACGTGAATTGTAAGTGGATGATCTGATGCATGCACATTTATGTTATATCATTTTAAAGCTCTTAGTGACCAATACCACGATAAATTTTGCATCTATATTTTGGCCATCGTTGGTTGATAGGTTTTTTTTCCATATTAATGTAAGAAAAGTCCATAGTGTTGACTTGTTAAGGTGGTAGCTCCTGAGACCACCCCAAAATTCTATGAGTGATGTAATTTTTGATGTATTTTTTGTTTCAGTAACTTAATACAATTTGCAGTCTTAAGAAAAAAATATTTGTCCACCAATTTAAATAAAAATAAAAACCATTATAATAGGAAAGTATAAATAACTAAGCATTTTCAAATATCTAAAAATCATAATTTCTAAAGAAATACATTTGTATTGCTTAAATCTAATGAATTGAAAATAAACTTGATTGATATCTATTCATCTTTCATGTAGGATATATTTGGCATTGGGCTTGCTTTAAAAGGCTTCCCACGGTATATACTAGTTTTAACTTCACAATTCTTTCTTGAGATTGCATTCTGCTAAATCCAATAGAATATCACTTTGTAAATAATATTTGTTCATAAAAATTTATGTATTGTAAATATTTGTAAGTAATAAAATGTAATATATATTTTAATCCTTAATAAAATATTTTTAAAATAAATAATATTTTTAAAATATTTATTTTTAAACCTAATAACATATTTAAGTTTTGTAATATTTACTTTTTGTGAATGGGCACTAGTGAAGGAAAATGTAAAGAGCTAGTTAGAAATATGGAATTTGCAAATGTCAAGAGCCTATTAGCAATATGGAATTGAGGTGAACCTTTAAAATAAAAGCTTTGCTGCAATAAAGATACTTCTGTCATAAAACCAGTCTTAAAAGCTAAATGATGGCATGAACAATCTCTCATTGCTTATGTTTTTAAATTGGAAAAAATATAAATTTTAATATAAATTAAAAGTAGGTAGTAAAGAATATGTACTTATGTCTCAATTTAGATGATAGCATCAACAATCTCTCATGCTTAAGTTTTTAAATTGGAATAATATTAATTTTTAAAATAAATTAAAAGTGGTTACTGAAGAATACTTTAGTAAAGCATTTAGATCAAATTAATAAGTAGTTAGTTAAAAATAGGAACAGTCATGGCCGATGCTGATAGATTAAGCAAAGCGTAAAAAATAATTCTTGCCAAATTTAGATGGAATTGTTTCATGCAAACATTCTCCCTAAGCTTCTAGATATTTATATTGAATTTCTTTTCCCAAAAGTTGAAGGTGATTCACGGATTTGTTTTTAAATTTAATGGAAAAATTCTCTAAATCAATCTCAGCAGTAGCTATGTCGAATTTTAACAGAATTTTCCTTCGCCTTCTATGACACTATTGGCCAGGCCGCGTTGATTTCAGAAATTTCAGTTAGTGAGAAGATCAACCGCTCCTCTAACTAGATATTTTAAGAACTTTAAACTAAATGAATAAAACTGTCTATGAAACTCAAGCCTTATCTTGTTAATTGATGTACAATGCTGCTAGAAGCATGCCAAGCATGCCTTATAATTATCAACTTATTCTTTATCTTGTTAATTGATGTACGAACTGACACAACAAAAGAATACTGTCAAGAAAGAGTTTCTATAATAATTGGAGCGATTTTATTGTGGTAGTTTCTTTGGCTCGCCTTTGGCTTTAGAACAAGCTCCTAGACAGATTTTGTGTACAATTGATAACAAGGACCTCCTTCCATAGGATCTGTGAGGTCTGCTATTATGACGCTGAATCGTTCATCTCTGTTCTAGAGCTCATCCCTGCGTCGAAGAATTTCGATTAAAGCTTTAAACTTTAGCAGGATCTTGTCTTCCTGGCCTTCCCGCCTTTTCGCTGGTGAGAGTGGATCGAGAGATACAGTTACTACCGGTGCCATTGTCCCAAAAACACACCAGATCTCAAGTGACAACCTATCCTTGGTATTTATTGGGGTCGATTGTATCAACGAACATGTGGATTGCTTCGGTTTTATGCGAAGTGCTTGTTCCCCTTGTTTTGGAAGAAGATCCATGTGATAAACTTCAATTGGCGCTTCTCCACGCCATTGTAGCGCCATGCATTAGAAATTTCAATTGTCTCAGCCTCGAGAAACGATTCATTCCTCATATTACATATAAATAATTGGTTGTGTTGCGTACTTTGCTTTCTTTACTGCTTCAAGCAATCAATATGAAAATATATATAGATACATATGCCACGCAGTATTGAACAATTATTCAATAAGTAGGGCGAGAGGTTCATAAAGGTTCCCAACCCTAAGACGAGTTGCAATGGGTGGATGGATAGCGGAGTCAAGTACTGGCATTCATGGAAAAGTTGTTGTTACTAAGTATAGGTGCAATACTCCCCTTCATCCAGTTTCAGGAAAATATCCTTTAGCAATTTAACTAGAGCCAATTTCTCTTTAATAACGGCGAAAATCCATATCCTCCATTAGCAGATCAATATTTAGAACAATACCCTTTCCCCGGTAAGTTCAAGCGTCTCCGTTCCTTTTTAACTCGTTTCAAAATAGGGATCGACTGTTGCAAAGACATAGGGGAAGAGCTATTTCTCCATTTAAGCAAAGGGAATCCAGAGCTGCGAAGGAGTGCACGTCAATCTGGCTTTTCATTGCTAGTAGGGCAGATTCGACAACTCCTTAAAAGAGTAAGTCGAGAGATGGGCGTTGTTGGCACTCATAGAAGCAAGAACAACCTCGAATGAAATAGTACATCATTCAACACCCTACTTGTCTGTAATAAACATAATATGTAAATATATGGATTCAATAATTTACACAAGGGTGCAAGCCATTGAGGCAAGTTGTTTATTAGTTATTTATGTATGTATATGTATGGCGGTTTACGATATGATATTGGTATTCCCTTCAAATTGTCATTGGTAAATCAAATACAGTTAGTTAGATTACAGAATTCAATTTAGCGCATGCATGTTATAGTTAGCGCTCATAACATGGTTTCATACTTTATAGTCACACAAGAAATCATAGATATGATTAAGAGAGAAATATGTGTATTATTAAGCACATGATAAGCAACAATTTTCATTTTAAGTATGAACATGATAAGCAACAATTTTCATTTAAAGTAGGAATTTTCATTTATTCTTTAAATCATGATTTAGCTCAATTTTTCAGATATTCGTATTTTTATAAGTATTTTATTACACCTATATCTGCTCATGTTTAGGTTCAATATTATTATGTGTACTATAGAATCTGTTTTCACCTCCCCATGAGAGAGGGAAAGGTCGTTGTACTTATCAGGATTGACATTGCGCTCCCTAAATGACACCTTGAAGCTGGATGGAACAAATCGACCCCAACCTTACCTCGACTAGTAATCCCAGATCTTGAACTTCGTTCATTAAAAAAGATAGAGAGGCAGTTCAGACTGAAACTCAAAGGAATTGATAGGGGCTTGTGCAAGAGGTGGAGCATGTGGTTTAATTCGAATTTGACACAGGCTAACATGGCAATTTCAATGGGAAGCAAGGTTGTAAGGCAGATCGAATCCGGAAATATTACCTCAATTCGTATTCTCTACAACTCAGGAATAGGAATTGCACATCGTCTAGTAATCATGGATCAGCATGCCCCGGTGAATATGTACCCAGGCCCTGTACACACTGCTCATCACACCCTTGGGGTTGATTGTAGCGACATTGTCCATCTCATAAAGTGCGGTTTTGAATCCTCTACACTCCATAGGAAATAGTCATCGTGGTAATCCCGTCGTCGTTCCCATTAACATGATGAACTACATGCCCATTAACAATCCGTTCATGTTAACATATGCATCACTATACGAATGTCCATTTCCATTGATGGAAAATCCCTTTGTTGCTTCTTCCCCCATTTTATTTTATATGTTTTAAAGCTGGGAGAAGTCGAAAGGAAGAAAGCAAATGCTAGAGATGTTGGAATCACATAGTAAGAGAGAAGGGCGAATTTGAAGACTAGAAAGGAAGAGGGGTCTTATAATGGTGGGGAGGGGCTTGTAGACTACTTTGTTGATGGCGTGAAGAAGCAAGTTTAACATTTGAAGGGAAATAATAACACGAAACCCACTCGAAGTGTATTTATACCTTTTTGAACAAATAGGGTTCTCATCTCATGAAACATGGAGGAAAAAATAACTTTCAATTCTAAAAATCGGTGGGTTATGAAGGTTTCAACCTTGATTTGACAAGAAACTGAGGGTGAATATAGCCATTTCCTCAATTTAAACAAAATATGGATGGATAAATAATTATTAGAAGCACTAATTACTGAAAATTAGGGGTGAAGGAGGATTGAATATGAATTTTATTGGAAATCAGGAGGAGAACTCAGTAATTGAGGTAAATTTGAGGGGACTAAATCATTATTTTTTTACTTCCTCATTAATAGGGGGGAGGACAATTTGTTTTTGGACTATTATTTGTATAGTAAATAATGGACGAATCTTGGATTTGAGGTAAATTTGAGAGGGCTAAATCATTATTTTTACTTCCTCATTAATAGGGGGGAGGACGATTTGTTTTTGGACTATTATTTGTATAGTAAATATTGGATGAATATATTAATTTTTTTTTTAATTTCTCCCATGGGCTAAATGTTTCCCCTAAAATCATCCCTGATTTAAATCCACGAGACTTATGGATTCACCTTACAACGTTCGCTCCTACGTTAAAAGCAGTTCCAGATTTTTCTATATTTCTTTTAAATGTGGTTTTTCACATTCTCACATAAAAGAATTCATAAGCAAATTACACTTATGACAAACTACAAAATTTCATATGAGTAGAACATTCAACATTTTGTTTAAATTAGATCAAGTGCATATTCTTCAACTAGCACAACCACTTAACGTGTGGCAGGTGAACACTGATAGGAAACAACTTAAGTGTCACAAATAAGATATCTAATAACTAATCTTCTACGTCTCATGCCTCAGCTACATGTTATGACATGAACTACACATTATCTCAACTCTCATTTGCAAAATGGAGTTTGACTAAACCTTGTGTACATTAGCTTGACTCCAAATAGTTTCTAGATGGAGTTCCAATGTCACACAGACTGCACATTACCATGCCACAAAGTGCATTTATCACATGATTTCAAAGGATTTTATTAAGAGATCGATTATCACAACATCAACTCAACTCCCAGTTGCAAAATGGAGTTCGACTAAACCTTGTAGACATTAACTCAACTCCAAGATACTAGATGGAGTTCCACTGTCACATAGACTGCACATTACCACGCCAATTAAGTGCACTTGTCACATGACTCTATTTTTTATTTTTTTATAATTTTTTATTACGAATTTTGAACAACCACCATATAATCAATCTAGACAGTACACTTGTCTCATTCTCTCGCAATATAGGAAAAACAGTGATGGTATTCCACCCCAAAATTCTAAGATACCAGCACACCCACATAGTTTGTCGTTGGATCACGTTGATAGGGATCAAATGGTTGAGAGATAGTTATGGAATGGAAGACAATATGGAAATATTTTTTTATTCCTCATATTCTTCTAGTTAAACGGGTTCAACTATGAGTTATCCATGCCTAGCTACATTTTATCACCTACATTTTTCCTCCCATCCATTTATCAACTATCAATTATTTTCTATATTCCTTTTCTTTTTATCTCACATTTTTCTAATTATCTTCCATGAATT
>LPNX010240032.1:137250-197214 GCA_001517045.1 Pseudotsuga menziesii | reverse complement strand
ATTATTTTATTATTTTAACTATTATTTTATTATTTTAACTATTATTTTATTATTTTCCTTAGGAGGCCCATTTTAGACCCCAAAATTCCTCTAATGATCCATTCATCAACTATGAGTTATCCATGCATTGCTACAAGTTATCCATTCATAAGCTAGCTACCAGTTATTTTTTATATCCTTTTTTACAATTCTTTAATTTGAATTTTGAACGACTGCAATAGAATCAATCTCGATAGTACACTTGTCTCATCCTCGTCGATAGATGAAAAAGCATAGGCCATATTCCATCCCAAAATCTCAAATAAAAATGTCTATCGAGGTAACTAGCACACCCACTTAATTTGTGGTTGGTGAACATCGATAGGTCACAAGTTAAGTATTGCTAATAAGTTATCAATTACGTGTTCCCACCTTCTTCTAATTAAATGAGTTATATGTCACAAACTACCAGTTTTCATTCATCAGCTCATAGTTATACATGCATCAACTAATAGTTATACAGTACACTTGTCTCATACTCATGCAATCTAGAAAAAGCATAGGTGTTTGTCCACTCGAAAATCTCAAATAAAAACACTAGTCGGCATACCCATGATGCCAACTCCTGAAATGTAATGAGCTTTGGCTAACTATGTTTGTGAAAGATATTGTGAAAGAGAAGAAATTGAACCTTAAATTTAGGAGCTAAACACCCCATGAGAACAATTGCATTATTCTCCTCTTTGATAGTCGTACAACCAATAGTGTCAACATTTCAATTCAATTGTGCATCTAGGACAAGTTGTATAATTTCCTTTTGCATAGTATAAAAATGGAGAATAGGTTCAAATTGAACTAATTATCATTCACATTGAAAGAAGCAACACCATATGCATTGGAAGGAAATCTTGGAAGCATAGAAGTGGAGAGGATCAACAAAGAAGAGAGAAGTGATGTGAAGATAACAAAGAGAGACTAAAACATATCCCATGAAGATGTATGATACCACTTTTTTAAAGGTCAAAACCGCCTTTTTACAACATTCTCTATTTACTAAACCTCAATATGTGAAGATAAGAAAGAAAGACCAAAACATATCCCATTTTTAGGTCAAAAGAGCCCTTTTACATAATTCTCTATTTACTAAACCTCAATATGTGAAGATAACAAAGAAATACTAAAACATATCCCATGATGATGTATGATATTTTTTTAACATCAAAAGAGATTTTTTAGAGAATTCTTTATTTACTAAATCTCAATGTGTCAAGGTTGAAGACATTTCCACCTTCTATTTACTAAAACTCAAAACTCAATATATCAAGGTTGAAGACATTGTCACCTTGTAGCTCTGGTTATGGAATATATACGAAGACTCTACTAAGCAATGGGTGCATAAATTTCTGCACACAAATTGTGTGGTTCACTAACTATATCAAGCTTGAAGACATTGTCACTTTGTAGCTCTTGTTATGGGATAGATAGGGAGACTCTACTAAGAAATGGGTGCATAAATTTGTGCACACAAATCCTGTGGTTCACTAACTAGGGGTTGGAAGGTATGTAGTGTGGATTGTTAAATATTCAAGGACAAATTACACAAAGAAACACCATTTTAACACCAACAATTAATGTGGTAAAACTCCATAAGGGGAAACATCCATGAAGGAAAAATATTGAAGCTCATTAATGAAGAACGAGATATTATGTAATATCCTGAATTTTGACCTTGACTGTGATGGGAATGAGTCCCATTGCACACGAGTTAATTTGATGTTTTGTGTTTGTATATTGGGTGAAGGCCCCACTGCACATGAGTAATGTTGATTTGTTAGATATATTGGACGTAAGGAAATACATATGTTTTATTATCTAGTATATGTTGGGCGTGGACCCTGATGGACAAAGATTATTGTCATGGTACTGGATTTATTATTATGTGATTATGCATATACAGATACTAAAATGACTATTGTGATGAAATGTGCAAAATACTGAATGCGTTATTGAGCTCTATAATGTGTTGGGTGTGGACCCTAAAGCACATAAGTGATGAGATTTTGTGTTGAGCGTAAGTTCTGGAGCACATGAATTATAAGAATTGGAAGTCTTGGGCATAATCCCTGGAGCATTCCAAATTGATGTTGAGCATAAGCTCTAGAGCACATGAATTATGATATTTTTTTGTTAAGCATAAGCTTTGGATCACATGAATTATAAGAATTGGAAGTTTTGGGCATAAGCCGTGGAGCATTCCAAATTGTTGTTGAGCATAAGCTATAGAGCATCGAATCCTTAAACATTGTATCCCTAGGTGTATTATATAAGTACATCCTAGCATTAGTGTTGAGCGAGAGGATCTGGAACTGCACTAAGTGTAACTCCTTGTTTCTAGCATTGATCTTGGGCTCTGAATAACGCTAGGAGTTACTTAAATTAATTGTGTTGAGTGAGAACGACTCTAAAACGCACCGACCTTATATTACTAATTTTTAAGTTGATTAAATGAAATTTCAAATCTACTTCTCATCAAGTACTGAAGAACTGCCACGATACATAAGGTAATCCAACTTGCAAGGAGGATCTAGAGTTGCCTAACTTAGTTTACCAACCCTACCTGAGGCCATGAGAAAAGAAATAGTATAAGCTAAGGGAAGCATTAAGTAAATGAGATCATTTTATATGATGCATAAATAAATGCTAACAATAATATATATAGTTCATATACACTAAGAATAAAAGAATAATTATATATATTAAATATAAAGAAATAATAATAACTCTAAATAATGAATAATGAATCTATGCATTATCACTTGCTAAAATGATTAGATAGATATTTAATTCTAAAGAGTCAAATTAGGAACTATTAAAAGAGTTCCTAAGTTAAGCAAAATAATTATTAACTTCACAAAAATCAATTAAAGATTATTTTCAAGAAGATAATGGATTGTTGATCTAACTGAAGTTTTGAAACAACTGCCATTTTTCCTAAAGATTGTCTATAAAGACCCAAACTAAGGAAAGGCTTAGGGATCTTATCATTATTATGTTCCTAAGTAATTTTGGAGAGAACTTTTCCAAAAGAAAGCAATCTTATAACGAACCTGATATTCCAAATAAGAGAAGCCTCACCTTTAGGAGCTCTAGACTAATTGCATGTTGGAACCAGCTCGGGGGATCCGGATTAGAACTAGGAACAGTTATGGGTCATGGTTGGGAGGAACCTAGTAGTTTCCAAGTTATCTGGTTAACAGATCTAAATTCATAGGTAATTGGTTTTTATTAATTTTGTGCTTAAGTGTGCAGGATTTCTATCATTAAACAAACTGAATAGTTACAAGTATGAGGATTCTACCTATTTAAAAGTTCTATAAATCATGTTTACAGGTTTTTACTTACAGTATTTATGCTTTGGATTGAAGAGCTGCAAATTTTACTTCCCAGTTTTTCATATGTTTCGGGTTTCATTTATTATGTAGAGTAAAACTCAGATTTTAAATTCTAGATAGAATTCTAGGGTTAAACAGCTATGAGAGTTATATGTATTTAGTTCAGAAATTTATGTTAGAATTTGAAATCTATATTTAAACCCTAACTGCTAGTTAAAACTTAAAAACTACAACCTAAGTTATAGCCTAGGTAACATATTAAAATAAACTAGAGATTAACAAATCTAGATAAGTAAACCTAAATGATAAACAAACTCATTTATTCCTAAACTAATCATTATTTTAACTATGCACAATCATTAAAATAAATATTAAATAAACCAATTACAAACGTATTTATAATCAATCAGTTTAGAGATCAAATCCCCTAAATTACCAACTCAAAACCTTAATTATAAATCATGATGCTAGCATATTGCATATTTCCAGCAAATGCATCATCTCAATACATAACTACTCATAAAACAATTACCTATAAACCAAACAGAACCTTATCAATACGTTGTAAACAAATTTATAAAACAAATATCAAAAATACCAAAGGTGTGAAGGCCGAGGGCCTATCCACATTTTTCAAATCATACTATTAAATACCAACCCTTATAAACATTATTTAATACTTCCCAGCAATCAAATCCTGTAAGGATTATCTGTCAGCCTTTTATTTTCCAAACAAAGTCTAATTGGGAAACATGTCTAATAAATTACATTAAAACAAATAACATCAAAAATAAACAGAGTCCATCCGCAAATGCATCTCATCGGTGTATTTCCAAGAATTAAAACACGATAATCACCACATACAAACCCATTAACGAAACGAGGGATTACAACCTTCAACACAGTCAAAGTATCTACGAACCCCGGATCGAATCCCCTAAATACAAGCTAAAATACTCCACCCATTACAGGCTACACTATTCACACATGGTTTAGCCCTTATAGGCTTCCCGTAATTTATTTAAACGACACATATAAACTACAGAACAGAGCTACGCTCTTTCCCTACAAACTAATACACAAACATGATTTGTTCCATAAAAGTTAAACCACATTTACGCAGGTTGCGATACAAATGCAAGTCCTAGGCCAAGTGCTTACGATTTCCTATGGAATATGACCCAATCGTAATCAAACAGAGCTACATTCTTATCAACCAAACTCATCCACTAAAACCACATTTTTCACCAATCGTATCCATTATCAAGCCATGCCATCACATATGTCATTGCAGAGCAATGGCACTGTTAACTTTTAACGAAACACATTACAAATTTACAAAGCTATTTAAAAAACACAACAAAAATCCCATTAAGAGTTTTTTTAAAAACCAAAATCTATTTCAAAGTAAATGGTAAGCCAAACAAGCAGAGCCAAAGTCTCTTTTAAACCAATAAAATTTGCAATTTATAGAACCATGCAAAGGCTTTACACAGTCGTATTTTACTTCATTCCCAAAGGATTCGAATAAACCACAACATGCAACCAAACAACAAATAGTGAATGCATTACAACAAACATCTCCCAGACCCAGTATCGAAACCCTTTGATAAACCCAACAAGTTCAAACATATGGGTACAGGCCCACTGCTCTTCATGGGGCTTACCAAGGATGGTTGTGCAGGAAACCCAACATCTCTGCCTTCGCAAACCACAGTGTACCCATGATATCCTCACCTACAACAACAAAAACGAAGCTTGGATCAGAAGTATGCAAAAATAATGATAAACCAAACAAAAAAATCAATGGTGCATTCATACTAACAGTGGCATACCTTCCAAATTGCTAAAATAAACCAACTTGAGATGCATGGATGCACAAATCCCACCTAGAGAGTGAGACCTCCCTCCAAACCAAAACGCAGACCCAAGAAATGACATAAAAACCCTAACGAAGTGCATAAGGAGGGAAGCCTATGAAAACCAAGGTGCATTCAATTTACCAACGTGGTCGCCACCTCCATACAAATCGAAACCCATAAGTATATAGTGTGGCTTCACACTTTTTTCCATCATATTAAACCCTATCACCATAGTTTGTAAAACCCTCTCTTAATGCACTTTTCCTAGGTCTTACCATAGTTTTGATGGTATACTTTATGCCATAACATAAAACCCCTCCACTTTAAATTTTAAAGCATAAAAGTTTTATAAACAAGGTTTTAAAACTTCATCACATAATTCTAAAAACATGCCTTTTTACCGCAGTTAGAAGGTATAGGCTAGGCTTAGGACCCTTTTTCCTCTTTTAGCTTTTGAGCATAGGAATAGCGTTGTCTAGGTTCCAATATCCATAGATGCTAGGACTTAGTTACATTACATCCGCAAGCCTAGGTTCATAGGAAAAGTCACCCGCATAAGAATATAAGCACGTGCATTAGTTCATAACGAACTAAGTAAACCCCGTAGCATATCAACCTTACCTTTCTGAGTGGACCCTTAAGGGACAGAACCCCGCCACTCCACCCCTTGGCATACATAGGTAAGTCATCCTCTTCATAACGAACAATAAACAAATTAAATATACGAAGAAAGAAAGTAAGACATAAAATAGAGTAAGTATCGACAATGTTAATAAATAATATAGACATGAAGAGTAATTTTATAAACGCATCGAAGTATAGAGCAGTAATATGTAGATATCATCATCATACGAGAAAATCACACAAGGAAAGCAACAACCAGAACTTAGGTTCAGTTCTTCAAACAAGTTGTTATTATGTGGTAGAAATAAAGATGGCCTTAAGATCTAGCAGTTTATTAGCCTACGAATTTTTTATTTATTTATGGATTTTAGGGACATTACAAGTGGTATCAGAGCCCAGATTCAAACAATAAGAGACCTAATGGGAACTACCAAACATTTGTTGCAGAAATAAACATTTCAAAAACTGTATTTGAAATATCTGTTAAATAATAGAAAAATTATTTGTTACTAAACGGTTTAATTGCAAGATTTAAAGAACGGTCCAGATCATGAATACAAAAGAAGGAAACAACCGACAAGGAAATTTGAATTCCCCAACACGGGAAGAAGAACTAGTGGTGGATTTAAATTTCGATCTAATGAAAACCATACATAGTCTGCAAGTAGACTTACAAAGCTTCAAAGATGACAATATGAATGAGAGAAAAGAGCAGAAAGCAATCAATGAAGATTTACTTTGGAACATGATGGGAGGAAACCCTCATGGACAACCTACCCATTCAACCAATAAATCTAAAGAAGGTTATCATCGTAAATGGGCCATCATCCCAAAGGAAGAGGAAAAAAAGAGCACACACCTGAACTTCCAGAAAGAGATTATCATAGTATTTCTAGTGATAATTCCCTTTCTCCTTGCAGAAAGAGGTAGAAAAATTATGACAACCTCCAAGGAGAATTTCGAAAGATAAAATCCCCAACCTATGAAGGAGAGATGAATATTGGGGAGAAGGCTGAAGAGTGGCTTCTAGGTATGAGAAAATACTTCCGAGTACACAACTACTCTAGTGGAATGAAAGTTCATCTAACCATATATAATTTAAATGGAAAAGCAGCTAGATGGTGGAGCATTGGTGGAGAGACCTAAAGCATACCAAAAAGGATGAGGTAAAAGAAATCATATGGAGTAACTTTTGCAGAATATTTCAGGAGAAATACATGTCTGAGAGATTCTTTGACAGGAAAGTGAAATAATTTCATGAGTTAAGGATGGGCTCCATGACCATGGATTCCTTCATTAACATATTTTTGGAACTACTACATTACGTGCCTTGCATAAAGGACAAAAAAGTGAAGATACAACAGTTTTTGGGATGTCTTCTTCCAAATTTTTGAAAGAGAATTGAGTTTGACATGCCCAAAACTTTGGATGCTACCTTACACAAACATAGTCTTTGTTTTGAGCCTGGACAACTTGGGTAGGATAACATAAATAGAAGTCGAGATAGCTCTAGGACCTTCTCAGACAACCACAAACTTGGTTTTAAACCACCACCCTACAGAAAACAAAACAATATTTTTCCATCCAACAAGAAATTCAACAAGACAAGTACAAATCCAAATGTTCCTACACCAAATACCAACCGACCAGCAACAAACGGAGGAGCCAAGGCTACCCCACTGCCGGTTATTTGTTGAAAATGCCAAGGACCCCATTATTCCAAAGATTGTCCAAACAAGATTGGTGGAGTCTTGCACAATCTATAGGAAGACCCAGCAGTAGAAGACATGGCTAGCACACCGAGGATCTATGCAGCACTTAATGTACGACAAGCATACCATCATGCCATTATGGTCGAAATAGAAGGTAAGGTTTCAAACACTTCTATTTCAATTTTGATTGATCCCTGTGATTTCCTCAACTATGTATCACCCAATATTGTTGAAACATGTAAACTAGACAAAGTAAAACATGGGAAACCATGGATGGTACAATTAGCCACTGGTACGAAAATAAAGGTTTTAGAAATAGTGAGAGACTATGAGGTAAACTTGAATGGGTTTATTCCTAAAATAGATTTGAATATCTTACCCTTAGGATCATACAATGTACTTATCGGCATGGATTGGTTGGAGCAACACCATGTCATGCTCGATTTCCTAAACAAGTCAATCTTGTGCATGGATAACCAAGGGAATCAAACAAAGATTCAAGGAATACCTAAGAAGGTTTCCGTTAGATAGATATCCGCCTTATAAATGAAGAAGTGTATGAGGAAGGGCTACAAACAGTTTGCAGTAAACATCCAAGATGTAGAAGCTAAGAGAGAACAACACATCGAGGACTTTCTGGTTCTTGTGGACTTTAAGGATGTCTTTCCCGAGGAAATACTGAGATTACCACCAAAATGGAACTTAGATCTCTCCGTAGAGATGAAACAAGGGTCAGTACCGCCTTCAAAATCCCCATACTGTATGAGCACACCAAAATTGGTGGAGCTCAAGTTGCAGTTACAGGAGTTGATTGAGAAAGGTTATATCTGACTGAGTGTGTCCTCTTGGGGAGCACTAATACTTGTCGTAAATAAGAAGGACAATACAATGCAAATGTGCATGGATTACCACCAACTTAACAAGATGACCATCAACAACCGTTACCCACTCCCTAGGATCGATGACTTGTTCGATCAAGTCAGAGGAGCAAAGATCTTTTCAAAGTTCGACCTACAATCTGGATACCATCACGTATAGATCCGCGATGAAGATATACATAAAACATCCTTTCGAACATGATACGACCACTACACATTTGTAGTACTGCCTTTTGGGCTAATCAATGCACTAGAAAATTTTATGTGCATGATGAACAATATCTTCAATAAATACCTAGATAATTTTGCACTGGTCTTGATATATGACATACTAGTTTACTCGAAGAGTAAAGAAGAACACGAGGAGCATCTCTGCATAGTACTACAGGTTTTATGGGAACACCAGCTTTACGCTAAGTTTAGTAAATGTGATTTTTACAAACCACAAATACAATACCTAGGTCACATCATTTTTGAGAAGGGGATAGACGTTGACCCAGCAAATATTAAAGCCATAGAGGATTGGCCTACCCCTACCTTTGTCATGGACATTAGTCATTTATGGGATTAGCGGGTTACTATCAAAAGTTCATTGAGAACTTTTCTAGGATTTCCTTTCCCATGAACGACTTACAAAATAAGGAAAACAAATTTTTATGCACGACCAAGTACGAAGAAATTTTTCAGAAGCTTAAGCAGCTTCTGACTACTGCACTGATACTATGAATTGCGGATCCCGATGGGGATTTTTTTTTTTGCACAGAAGCGAGCAAGGAAGGACTTGGAGGACCCCTCATGCATAATGATTACATGATCTATTACGAGTCACGAAAATTAAAGGAACATGAACAAAATTATCCCACCCACGATCTTGAGCTAGTAGCCATTATCCACGCCTTGAATATGTGGAGGCACTTCCTCATGGGGAAGAATTTTCTTCTTAATATAGACAACATGAGTCTGAAATATTTGTTCAACCAACCATATCTAAATTCCAAGCAGGCCAGATGGTTGGCCTTCCTTAGCGAGTATCATTTCAAATTAAGGCATATAAAGGGAAAGGAGAATAAAATTATTGATGCTTTAAGTCGACAAATCATATGTTATATTGTTATATGAGGTAACCTTAAGCCAAACCAATTCGGATTTTCATGATAGGATCAGACTGACAAACGGAGTTGATAATTTCTATTTTTAAATCCTCAATAATATTCAAGAGGATATGTTGTTTCAACAACAAAAAGAGTATAAGGTAGATGAGACCAGACTATTGTGGTCCAAAGAGAGATTGTATGTTCCGGAAGGAGGGGACATCAGGTCCAGCATGCTAATGGAATTCCATCGAAATCCCTACTTGGGGCATCCAGGATATCAAAAGATGATATCAGCAGTAAAGAAATACTTTTCTGGCCTAAGTTAAAGGCCAACATAGTGTTATTTATCGCAAAATGTCTAAAATGTTAGTTGGTCAAAGCTGAGCACCAGCATCCTTTGGGGTTGCTACAACCATTACCCATTCTGGAATGGAAGTGGGAGGTCATTAGTATGGATTTTATTACAGGGCTACCAAAGAGCATAAAGAAAAATGATTCCATTTTTTTTGTGGTTGACAAGTTATCTAAAGCAACACACTTTATCCTAATTAAGTCAACCTACAAGGCAGTTCACATTGTCGTCGACATATTCTTAAAGGAGATATTCAGATTGCATGGGATACACAAGGAAATCATCTTAGACTGAGACACAAAGTTTACAGGTAACTTTTGGAGATCTTTATTCTCCGGTTTGGAGACGCAGCTAAATTTTAGTACTGCTTACCATCCGCAAACAGACGGGAAGACAAAACGGGTAAACCATATTCTAGAAAATATGCTTAGAATGTATGTTATGAACAATCCCACCAAGTGGGAGGATTATCTGCAGCTCCCAGAGTTTGAGTAAAACAACAGATACCAAACCTCCGCCAAGATGAGTCCCTTTGAGGTACTCTATGGACGGAAGTGTAGAACACCGATTACTTGGGATAGCCCTGTGGACCGGCTCATGTTAGGGCCAAACTTACTAAAGGACCTAGAACATTTATCCACCAAGGTACAACAGAACATTAAAGAAGCACAATACCACCAAAAGAGATATGCATATAAGAAAAGAAAATATAATGATTATCATATCGGCGAACATGTTTACTTAAAAGTAAAAGCGAAGAGAAGCTCATTGATCTTAGGAAGATGCAGAAAGTTAGCACCAAGATTTGTGGACCCTTTGAGATACTAGCCAAGAGAGGGCCAGTGGCATATATATTAGATCTACCTGCTCATATAAAGGTTCATAATGTTTTCCACGCATATTTATTAAAGAAATATGTATCTGATACTAAACATGTTATTGATTGGTCCTTGCAATAGTTGGAACCTAAAGGGAAATTTGTACCTGAACCCCTTCATATTCTAGACAAAAGAGAAGTACACCTCAGGAGGTGCACCATAGTCCAGTTGAAAGTGAAATGCAAGCACTTTGAAGCTGATAAGGCTACTTGGGAGAATGGTGCCACCATGAGAGAGCCTTACCCTGCCTTGTTTCATGACTTCATTTCTAGTCCCTAGAACACTCGGATGATGTTTTTATAAGCGACGAGGGATGTAATATCCAAAAATTTTACCTTAACTATGATGGCCATGAGTCCCATTTCACATGAGTTACTTTGATGTTTTATGTTTGTATATTAGGCAAAGGCCCCACTGCACATGATTGATGCTGATTTGTTAGATAAATTGGACGTAAGCCAATACATATATTTTATTATCTAGTATATGTTGGGCGTGGACCCTGATGGACAAATACTATTTCCGTGGTACGATGTACTGGATTAATTATTATATGATTATGCATATACAAATACTAAAGTGATTATATTGATGAATTGTACAGAAGATTGAATGCATGATTGAGTTCTATAATGTGTTGGGCGTGGACCCTGAAGCACACAAGTGATGAGATTTTGTGTTGAGTGTAAGCTCTGGAGCACATGAATTATAAGAATTGGAAGTATTGGGCATAATCCCTGGAGCATTCCAAATTGATGTTGAGCATAAGCTCTGGAGAACATGAGTTATGAGATTTTTTGTTGAGCATAAGCTCTCGAGCACATGAATTATAAGAATTGGAAGTGTTAGGCATAATCCCTGGAGCATTACAAATTGATGTTGAGCATAAGATATGGAGCATCGGATCCTTGGCCATTGTATCCCTAAGTGTATTATACAAGTACATACTAGCATTAGTGTTGAGCAAGAGGCTCTATAATTGCAGTAAGTGTAACTCCCAATTTTTAGCGTTGAGCTTGGGCTTTGAATAGCGCTAGGAGTTACTAAAATTAATTGTGTTGAGTGCGAACGACCCTGAAAAGCACCAACCTTATCTTACTTATTTTTAAATTGATTAAATGAAATTTCAAATCTACTTCTCATCAAGTACTGAAGAACTACCACGATACACGAGGTAATCCAGCATGCAAGGAGGATCTAGAGTTGCCTAACTTAGTTGACCAACCCTACATAAGGCCTTGATAAAATAAATAGTATAAGCAAAGGGNTATATATATATATATATATATATAAAGAAATAATAATAACTATAAATAAAGAATAAAGAATCTATTTATTATTACTTACTAAAATGATTAAATAGATATTTAATCCTAAAGAGTCAAATTAAGAACTAGTAAAAGAGTTCCTAACTTAAGCAAAATAATTATTAACTTCACATAAATCAATTAAAGATTATTCTCAAGAAAATAATGGATTCTTGATCTAAGTGAAGTTTTGAAACAATTGTCCTTTTTCCTAAAGATTGTCTATAAGGACTGAATCCAAGGAAAGGCTTAGGGATCTCATCATTATTATTTGCCTAAGTAATTTTGGAAAGAATTTTTCCAAAAGCAAGCAATTTTATACAGAACCTGATATTCCAAATAAGAGAAGCCTCACCTTTAGGATCTCTAGACTACTTGCGTGTTGGAACCAACTCGGAGGGATCCAGATTAGAACCAGGAAAGGTTTTGGGTCATGGTTGGGAGGAATGTGGTAGTTCCCAATTTATCCGGTTAACAGATCTAAGGTCAGAGGTAACTAGTTTTTATTAATTCTGTGTGTTAAGTGTGTGGGGTTTATGCCATTAAACAAATTGAATAGTTACAGGTATGAAGATTCTACCTTTTTAAAAGTTCTATAAATCATGTTACAGTTTTTTACTTATAGTATTTATGCTCTGGATTGAAGAGCTGTAAATTTTACTTCCCAGATGTTCATATGTTTCAGGATGCATTTATTGTGTAGAGTAAAACTTGGATTTTAAATTCTAGATATAATTATAGGGTTAAACAACCATCAGAGTTATATGTATTTAGTTCATAAATTTATGTTAGAATTTGAAATCTAGATTCAAACCCTAGATTCTAGTTAAAACTTAAAAACTACAACCTAAGTTACAGCCTAGGTCACATATTAAAATAAACCAGAGATTAACAAATCTAGATAAGTAAACCTAAATGATAAACAAACTCATTTATTCCTAAACTAAACATTATTTTAACTCTACACAATCATTAAAATAAATATTAAATAAACCAATTACAAACATATTTATAAACAATCCGTCCAGAGATCAAATCCCCTAAATTACCAACTCAAAACCTTTGTTATAAATCACATTGCTGACAGATTGCATATTGCCAGCAAACGCATCATCTCAATACATAATTACTCATAAAAATATTACATATAAACCAAATAGAACCTTATCAATACACTATAAACCAATTTATAAAACAAATATCAAAAATACCAAAGGTGTGAAGGCCAAGAGCCTATCCACGTTTTTCAAATCATACTATTAAATACCAACCCTTATAAACATTATTTAACACCTCCCATTAATCGAATCCTGTAAGGATTAGTTGTTGGCCTTTTATTTTCCAAACAAAGTCTAATCACGAAACCTATCTAATAAATTACAGTAAAACAAATAACATCCAAAATAAAGAGAGTCCATCCCCAAACGCATCACGTTGGTGGATTTCCCAGAATTAAAACATGATAATCACCACATACAAACCCATTAATGAAATGAGGGATTACAACATTCAACACAGTCAAAGTATCTACAAACCCAGGATTGAATCCAGTAAATACAAGCTAAAATAATCCACCCATTACAGGTTTTATCCCTTATAGGTTTCCCGTAATTTATTAAAATGCCACATATAGACTACATAACAGAGCTACATTAATCTTTCCCTACAAACTAATACACAGACACAATTTGCTCCATAAAAGTTAAACCACATCTACACAGGATGCGATACAAACACAACGCCTGGGCCAAGTGCTTACGGCTTCCTATGGAAGATGACCCAATCATAATCAAACAGATCTACATTCTTATCAATCAAACGCATCCATTAAAACCACATTTTTTCACTAGTCGTATCCATTATCAAGCCATGGCATTGCATGTGTCATTGCAGAGCAATGGCACTATTAACTTTTAAAGAAACACATTACAAATTTATAGAGTTACAAAACACAACAAAAATCCCATGAAGTGTTTTTTTAAAACCAAAATCGATTTTATAGTAAATGGTAAGCCAAACACACAGATTCGAAGTCTCTTTTAAACTATTCAAATTTACAATTTACAGAGCCATGCAAAGGATTTACACAGTCGTATTTTATATAATGCCCAAACGATTCGAATAAACCCCAACATCCAACCAAACAACAAATAGCGAATGCATTACAACAGACATCTCATAGACCCAGTATCGAAACCCTTTGACAAACCCATCAAGTTCAAACGTATGGGTACAGGCCCATTGTTGTTCGTAGATTACCAGTGATGGTTGCGCAGGAAACCCAACACCTCTACCTTCCCAAACCACATAGTACCCACGCTATCCTCACCTGCAACAAGGAAAACAAAGCTTGGATCAGAAGTATGCAAAAAGACTATAAACCAAAAAAAAAAAATGGTGCATTCATACTGACAATGGCATACTTGCCAACGTGCTCCAAGCAACCGGATTTCTCTACATGGATGCGCAGCTCCCACCTAGAGCATGAGACCTCCCTCTGAACCAAAACGTAGACCCAAGAAATTAAATAGAAACCATAACGAAGCACACAAGGCAGGAAGCCTACGAAAATCAAGGTGCATTCAATGCGCCAACCTAGCCGCCACCTCCATACAAACTGAAACCCATAATTCTATAGTGTGGCTTCACACTTCCTTCCACCATATTAAACCCCATCACCATAGTTTGTAAAACCCTCTCTTAATGCGATTTGCCTAAGTCTTACCATAGTTTCGATGGTATACTTTATGACATAACATAAGCCCCTCCACTTTAAAGTTTAAAGCATAAAAGTTTTATAAACAAAGTTTTAAAACTTCATCACATAGTTCTAAGAACATGCATATAACATAACCCCTTTTTACTGCAGTTATAAGGTATAGACTAGGCCTAGGACCTTTTATCCTTTTTTAGCTTTAGAGAATAGGAATAGCATTGTCTAGGTTCCAATATCCATAGATTCTAGGACTTGGTTACGTTATTCCCTCAAGCCTAGGTTCATAGGCAAAGTCACCTGCATAAGAATATAAGCACATGCATTAGTTCATGACAAACTAACTAAACCCCGTAGCATATGAACCTTACCTTTTTGAGTGGACCCTTAAGGGACAGAACCCCTCCACTCTAACCCTTTACATATAGAGGTGAGTCAACCTCTTCATAATGAACAATAAGCAAATTAAATATACGAAGAATGAAAGTAAGACATAAAATAGAGTAAGTATAGACAATGTCAACAAATAAGATAGATAAGAAGAGTAATTTTATAAACGCGTCGAAGTATAGAGAAGTAATATGTAGATATCATCATCATACAGGAATGGCACACAAGGAAAGAAATAGACAGAACTTAGGTTCAGTTCTTCAAACAAATTTTTATTTTGCAATAGAAATAAAGATGTCCTTAAGATCTAGCTGATTTTATTAGCCTACGAAATTTTTATTTATTTATGGATTTTATGGACATTACAGATTACATGATGGGCATTCAGCCTCTCAGACTACCATTGCATTATGTATCCCAACCATGCACTATATACTTCATGTAATAAGTTACATGAGTAAAACCACTTCCGGTCATGCCCGTTATGAAAACTTCACGTAAACACATTAGTTTAGTTTTCATTATTAACAATCTCTTCCTTGAAAGCAAAATTTTCTAATACTTTGTCCAAGACTATTTATCACTTTTTTCAAACTAAGAGAAGCTACACACCATGGTAACTTCTCTAACAATACTGGTTTTGTAAACATATCTGCAAAAATTTTCTTGAGTATGAACATTTTTCAGATCTACTCCACCTTCACTAATGGATTGTCTTACAAAATAATACTTTACATCAATATGTTTAGTATTACTATGATAAACAGCATTTGTAGCCAGATGTATAGCAATTTGACTGTCACAGAAGACAGTCACATTGTACTACAACCTTCAAATTTCTCGAAGCAGACCTCTTAGCCAAATTGCCTCTTTGCAAGCATGTGAGGCATCAATGTATTCAGCCTCTGTAGTGGATAAAAAAATTGTTTCCTAAAGCTTTGACATCCAACTTATAGCTCCACCTACAAGAGTAAAGACATAACCTGGAGTAGACCTTCTCTTGTCCAAATCAACTAGGAAATCTAAATTAACAAAACTACATACAGAATCAGTGTTATTAAAAAATGTGATACAATAGTCACTTTTTCCTCTTAGGTACTGAAGCACTAATTTCACTACATTCCAATGTTATTTTCTTGTATTTTTCATGTACTTACTAATAACACCTACTGCATGTGAAATGTCAGGTCTAGTACACACCATTACATACATTAAACATCCTACTACATTGGCATATCATACATGAGAGATATAATCATTTTCTTCAACACTACTAGGACATAAACCTAAAGAAAGCTTAAAATGGGAATCCAAAGGAACATTTACAATATTTGCCTTATTCATTTCGAATCTTACAAGTATTTTCTCAACATACTTCACCTATGAAAAACTAAGCTTACCATTTCTTTTGTCTCTGTGTATTTCAATACCCAACATTTGTTTTGCAATTCTAAGATCCTTAATATCAAAAGTCATAGCCATGTGAACCTTCAACCTATTAATCTCGACCATGATTTTACTCAAAATAAGCACATCATCAACATACCATACTAAGATCATGAATATGTCATTTAACCTTTTGAAGTATAAACAATTATCATATTCACTTCTAGTATAACCTTGGCTCACCATGAAAGAATCAAACTTATTGTACCATTTCCTGGGCGACTGTTTCAGGCCATTAAATGATTTCTTTAGCTTGCAAACTAATATAACTTAATGATGTTTCACAAAACCTTTTGGTTGTTCCATCTAAATCTCCATGTAAGAAAGTTGTTTTAACATTTAGTTGCTCTAACTCCAAATCAAGAAATGCAACTAGTTCTAACACAATATGAATAGATACAAGCTTGACAAATGGTGAAAAAATATCATGATAGTCAATGCCTTCCATCTGAGAGTACCCTTTTGCGACCAATCAGGCTTTGTATCTTTACCATCAATGCCTTTCTTCAACTTGAAGACCCACTTACGTTCAGCAGTTTTTCTATCTTTGGGGGGTTCAACCAATTCCCTTGTCTTGTTTTTCTCTAGAGAATCCATTTATTCTTTCATTTCCATCTTCCACTTAGCATTGTCATCATAATCAATGGCTTCCTAGAAACAAGAAGGATTTCCATCATCAATAAATAAAACAAACGAAACAAAATCGATATACCTCTTAGGAGGATTTCTCTCCCTTGTTGATATTCTTGGTGTAGGTTCTGGGGTTTCCACGTTTTCTTGAATTTCTTCATATTCTATGACTTCCCTCTCACCAAAAACTTCTTCTTGCTTCTTTGAGTCATGAGCAGATTGGTTTTCCAACTGAACTAGTTGTTTTGACAGTACATGTTCTTGTTCCATGTCAACTATTACATTTTCGGATTTAACCAGAGAAGATTCATAAAATATTACATCTCTGCTAATGACAATATTGTGTGCAGTCTGATCCCACAATTTATATAATTTTGTTACATCATAATATCCAACAAAATTGCACTTCTTTGATCTAGAGTCTAACTTAGAACGTTGATTTTTAGGGGTAAGTGCATAATATTCACAACCAAAGATTTTCAAATTAAAATAATCACAGGGATGACCAGTCCATACCTCTTGCAGAATTTTACAATCTATTTCCATTGATGGTGATCTATTTATTAGATAACAAGCAGTAGAAACTATTTTTTCCCACAATTCTTGCCCCAAATTAGTATTATTGAGCATGCCCCTTGCTCTCTCTAGAAGATTCATATTCATGCGCTCTCCAGCGCCACTTTGTTGAGGAGTGTATACATTTGTTTCATGTCTTACAATCCCTTCTTTGCAATATTTTTCAAACTCTAAAGAAGTAAACTCACCTCCATTATCAACCCTTAAACATTTGATTGTCCTACCAATTCTTTTTCCCAATAACTCAATTGTTTAAACATGTTAAACACGTCAACTTTTCTTTTTAAGACATAGAGAAAAACTTTTCTTGAAAAATAATCTATAAACAATACATAATATGTTTCTTCCCCATAGGAAATGGTAGGAGATGGACCCTACAAATCAGAATGAATGTAGTCAAGAACACCTTCACTAATATGACTACCTGCTTTGAATTTTTGTCTACACTGCGTTCCAAATATACAATGTCTAGAAAACATCAAATTTAGATTTTTTAGATTTGGAAGCAATTTATGATTGATGAATACCTAAATTCCTTTCTCAGTCATATGACCAAGATCATAATTGAGTGGATCCTGACTCTTATTCATATACCAATGTTGTATCACTAACTTAAGTTCTTCCAACCTGTTTGTAAAGGTTTCATGATTTCTATGCTTTCATGACCACTACAACACCCTTAGATACTTTTAGTACTCCACTTAAACCTGTAAACTTATGACCACGAGAATCTAACCCTCCTAAGGAAATTAATTTTTTCTTTAATGCATGTACATGTCTAACCTCTGTAAGTGTTCTTGTGACTCCATTAAACACTTTAATTTTAACACTTCCAACCACAACAGTCTTACATGAATGATTGTATCCTAAAAGAACTATTCCATCATTAATTATTTGATATGAAGCAAACCAATATTTATGAAGACAAATATGGTGTGAAGCACCATAATCTAATATACATTCTTCATTATATTTAGAAAAAACCTCATTGATCATACCTGAATCAGACTTAACTGAATTTGCATCTGATATGGAATCATCTTTCTTGGATTCTTGTATTTTCCAATATTCCTTCTTGAGATGACCAATATTGTTACAATAGCAGCATTTTAATTTGTTTTTTTTTCCTTTGATTTAGACCTGGAAGTACCTCTTGACTTTTCTCCTTTCTCTTTGGATCGACCTCTAACAACCAAAGCTTCTAGAAAAGAGGTTTCAAGTCTAGATTTCTTCTTTAATTCCTCGGAGAATAATGCTCCAACCACATTGTCAAGTTCTAAGGTATCAATTGTACTAAGGCTCATGGAAGAAACTACTTAACCCCAAGATTCAAGTAAAGTACATAGAATATTGACTTCTTTGTCTTCATCATCAATTTTAACAGCCATACTATTCAACTAGCAAATAGGAGTGTTAAAAACATTCAAATGATATGTTATCTTCATAAATTATTTCATTCTCATACTGTACAACTGTCGCTTCAAGAAACTTTTGTTTGTCAAATATTTGGTCATATACAGACTTTCTAGCTTGTTCCATAGGCTCACTGCTAACTTTTCTCCAACAATGTTAAAAAACACATCATCTGCAAGACATAACCGAATTGTGTTAAGCGCTTTGGCATCTAATTCCTCTCGTTCATCATCTGTCATAGTTAGAGGTTTCTTTTTCTTACCGTCTAAAGCTTTCTATAACCCATGTTGCACTAACATATCCCGCATCTTGAATTTCCATAGTTCAAAATTATTTTTACCATTAAAATTTTCAATTTCAAACTTTGTGCTAGACATTGTTGAGAATTTTTTCGTTAAATATATTTTCCCTAACAAAATAAAAAACAACAGTCTATTCTCCCGAACTAAAAACAACAGTCCTAGCCCAGAGTATATACTTCAATGTTGTAAAAAAAATTATATATACTTCCAAACAAAATAGCATAGGTTTTCTTCTTTACCCGTGAAATTTGTTGCTTTACTTCTACCCAAATGGGCTCACATCTCTCCTTCTACCCAGATAGGCTCTCACAGTTCTTCGGCAACAACGTGGGATTCCCTTTTGCAAGATCCTTGACTCCTTCACAAATGGGTTCACCACTCTCTGCGGTGGTTGTAGGATCGACAACAACAGCCATTAGTCTCCACCAGAAGCATTTGCAGTGGCTCCACAGTTCAGCGCAGACATATGCACGTTGAACTGTAACGGCTCTCCATGAGCTCACCTCTCCATCGGCCCCGCCTCCATGTCCACCAAACTCCTCCAATGGTCACCATTGTGACTGCACAATATTTCTCTTAACGACGGTTGAAGACTGCAAAAATCGCTCTCACCTGGGCATACTTCAGGGCGGTTTCAGATGTGGTTGCAAGTTCACGGGATTCTCACATGGACAAACTTCACATTGCTCGGGTTCACACAGATAATCAAAAAATAACAACAACCTTCTTCATGCGTAGACTGTCACATCCCCACCCCTCATCTCGATGATGGAGAGGACGCGACCAACACTGCTGTTGTCAACGGGAAATCTAGCCCCATGAACATAACAATTAAAAATGCATTGAATTAAAAACATACATATATGCATTATACATGTAAATACACAACAAAAGAAAAACACATTCATTCAAGCATTCAACATGTTCATATTAATTCATAAATCAAATAGTTTGCAGAGATTAAGCACAAGAATACTTATCTTGAAAAGAAGATGTCCCGCAACTAGCCATGTCGCTGCAACGTTCCACCCAACCATAGGCCAGTGTGCTCATCAATCTCTCAGCATCACTGCCACCCCCGAGTTGGGCATGATTTCCACAAGAAACTAGAGAACAACAATCTTACGCACAGCAAGACCATACACCCATAGTCAAGCCAACATACAATTGGGTTTTCCAGACTGTCCAACCAAGCCAATGAACAACTGGGTTTCACAGGCTATTAAAGAAACAAGCCAATTACATAGGGTTTCCTTGGACTTACTCAGCCAAACAAATTTTACGTCACCACACAGTCAACCAATTAACAGATGGTTCCTTGGGCTTACTCAACCAAGGAAACTCCAGGATGCACCTCACAGCAAAATACAATTGTTGGGTAAGGACAAAACGTGAACCATGAAAAGAAATGGAAGATGGGAAGAAAAATAACCCAAGTGAGAAAATCATTTCAGGGAACATTTAATGGCTCCACAGAGGCAAAAACGGCCTCTACAAATCCCTATCTCATGGATTCGAATTCAGAAAACGCCTGTTGGATTCACATGGGAAAAACGGCCCTTCCAAACCCCAAAATGTAGATCTATCTTCCTGGGCACTTAGAAACACCAAAAACAACTTCCCAACCATGGGGGAAAATGGGAAACCGCAAAAAAAACGTGGGGAAAGATCCCAGCTTGCTCATAGGGGAAAAAACGGCCTCAATAAACACCCAAAATTCGTGGGTTTCTTCTACCATTCACTATGCAACCAAAAATGGGTTTCCCCAGCCAGGTAATGAGGAATCAACAACAAAAAACATTAAGGGGAGAGCCCAGCCACTGAGAATTTCCAAAACAACCTCCCATCCATGGGAAAAATGAAGAAAACTGCAAAAAACGTGAATCAGAAAATGCACATGAGCCGCAAAAAACGTGAGGAAGAGGAGGAGGTGAATGCATGAGGGAATGGGAAACATTTTTGGGCATTTACTTGGCCCATAAGTCAAAAGCATGTTTTCCATAAATGGGTGGCTTCCCAAATTTGAATTTGACCTCCATACCTTTCCCCTCCCAAGGAAATAACTTCTTCAACCACTTCTAGATGACTGGGCGCAAAAAGACAAAATGGGTAATTGACCACTTTATGGGTTTGATTATTTCCCCCTCCCTATTCCTTGTGAAATCATACCCCCATCTCTTTAATGTTGCGGCACATAGCTAGTTGTGGTATTTTTATTAATTTGCATTTTACATGATGTCTCAAACATATTGTGCCTAGCTAGCACATAAACTATTGGCATCAATTTTAATCGTAGATACATAGGACACTAAATCCATGGTGGGGCCTTTGCCTTGAGCTCCACATCATGATCAAATAAAAATATTTACATCGTATGCAATTCAATACCATGGGTTCAAAACCGAGGTGTTACGTAGACCAGAAGCAACATCTCCAATGGTCAGTAAACAACTCTCTCAAACTCCACAATGGGCTCTTGTACACCAACGGCTTCACGGTCATGTCCACGACAAGTAGCCCATGATTCCTTACAGTTTAGGCAATGGCAGTAGTAGGGATCTCCCTCACACACTCTTCTCTGCAGACGACGGTGACTCCTTTCTTCCTCAGTGGCTGGATTGCTTTACTCATGACTATGATACAACTTGTTAAAGATTCAGGGACAAATTACAAGAAGAAACACCATTTAAACACCAGCCATTAATGTGTTAAAACCCCATAAGTGAAAACATCCATGCAGGAAAAGTATTGAAGCTCATTAATGAAGAACAAGAGATTACATGCGAGCATTCAACCTCTCAGACTACCATTGCATTACGTATCTCAAACATGCACCATATACTTCATGTAATAAATCGTTGCCATTTATTCCCGTTATGAAAACTTCCTGTAATCACATTAGTTTAGTTGTGATTATTAACATGGATAGCTAGAGGATTTCCATCCCAACCGAGTAACGAAGCCAAGGATTAAAGTTGAGTAGACCAGGCCAAGATTTTTGCACTGTTTTCACGAGGCGAGGTCCTATACGAGCAGACTAAATCATAATTCCACTAAGAGAATACATTGGCAGCAATCCTTTCTAATAGTGCACTCCCTTCTAATCAAACCATCTCTGTTCTGGAGATGAACTCAACTAATTTGTATATATCATTTGATAGAATTTAATCACATCAACGTGATTTAACCAATCACAAAGTTAAATTAAAAATATATTTTGATTTTATCATTTTCTAAATAATAAAAAGTAATCTTTGCATTTTAAAAGACCTTACCTAACTTGAGTAAATAAGGTAATAAAAATAAGAATACATGGAACATATTTCTCTGCGGTAGGAAAAGACTTAAAGCTTCCAGTATTCCATTCGAGAGTTGGAGAAGACACACATACATGCTACAAGCATTATTAAAAACGAACTTGGACAACACCTTTCTCGGTACGCTTTAAACTGTCATTTAAACTTTAACCCAATTTCCACCATTTTGAATACGATTTTGACAAATGAAGCTATTCCATGAAACTTTGTTCCATATTTCCGCCATTTTATTAATACAACTTATCTTAAGTGGAAAGCTGGGATGGGCAGGTAAATCTTCTAGAGATTATAAAGGAACAAATGTTGGGTGGTAAGAGAAGATAGGCGTTCGAGATGGACCACGTAGACGTCGCAAAGGAGTTCCCACTATATAGATTTTCCATTATCTTTAGCTTGGTTCACACTAAACCATATGCCATAATTTATGTCAAGTCTGTAAAGCATTTTCCTTCTTTTATGTCAAAGTCGGTTCTCAACATTATGTTTAAATTGGATCAAGCCCATATTCTTTAACTAGCATAGCTACTTAACTTGTGTTGGGTGAACACTGATAGGCAACAAGTTAAGTGTCACAAATAAGTTATCTAATCACTAGTTATCTATGCCTCATGCCTTAGCTACATGTTGTGACACGAACTACACATTAGCTCAACTCTTAGTTGCAAAATGGAGTTTGACTAAACCTTGTGTACATTAGCTTGACTCCAAATAGTTGCTAGATGGAGTTCCATTGTCACACGAACTTCACATTACCATGCCACAAAGTGCAGTTATCACATGATTTTAGAGGAGTTTATTAAGAGATCGATTATCACAACATCAGCTCAACTCCCACTTGCAAAATGGAGTTCGACTAAACCTTGTGCACATTAACTCAACTCCAAGCTGCTAGATGGAGTTACACTGTCACATAGACTACACATTACCATGCCAATTAAGTGCACTTATCACATTTCTCTATTTTTGATTTTTTTATAATTGTTTATTACGAATTTTGAATGACCACCATAGAATCAATCTAGACAGTACACTTGTCTCATTCTCCCACAATCTAGGAAAAACATAGATGGTATTCCACCCCAAAATTCTATGATACTAGCACACCCACATAGTTTGTCTTTGGATCACGTTGATATGGATCAAATGGTTGATATGGAATTTTTTTTTTATTCCTCATATTCTTCTAGTTAAACGGGTTCAACTATGAGTTATCCATGCCTAGCTACATGTTATCACCTACATTTTTCCTCCTATCCATTTATCAACTATCAATTTTTTTTATATTCATTTTCTTTTTATCTCGCATTTTTCTAGTTATCTGCCATGAACTTTTGGTTATCCATTCATCAACTATGAGTTATCCATGCATCAACTAATAGTTATCCACAAATCAACTAATATATAGATATATAATTGTTTGTTTTGAATTTGGAATGATTGCAATAAAATCAATCTAGACAGTACACTTGTCTCATACTCGTGCAATCTAGAAAAAACATAGGTCTTTATCCACCCCAAAATCTCAAATAAAAACACCTATCGGCATAACAATCCCATGATTCCAACTCATAAAATGCAACGAGCTTTCCCATGATGCCAACTCATGAAATGCAACGAGCTTTGGCTAACTATGTTTGTGAAAGAGAAGAAATTGAACCTTAATTTTAGGAGCTAAACACCCCATGAGAGAAGTTTCATTATTCTCTTCTTTGATAGTCGCACAACCGAAAGTGTCGGCATTTCAATTCAATTGTGCATCTGGGTCAAATTGTATAATTTCCTTTTGAATAATATCAAAAATGGAGAATAGGTTCAAATTGAAGTAATTACCATTCACATTAAAAGAAGCAACATCGTATGCATTGGCAGCTGGAAATCTCGACAACATAAAAGTTGAGAGGCTCAACAAAGAAGAGAGAAGTGATGGGAAGATAACAAAGAGAGACTAAAACATATCCCATGAAAATGTATGATACCTCTTTTTTAAAGGTCACAATAGCCTTTTTACAACAATCTCTATTTAATAAACCTCACTATGTAAAGATAACAAAGAAAGACTAAAACATATCCCATTTTTAAGGTCAAAAGAGCCCTTTTACAACATTCTCTATTTACTAAGCCTCAATATGTGAAGATAACAAAGAAAGACTAAAACATATCCCATGATGATGTATGATATTTTTTTTAAAGTCAAAAGAGATTTTTTTAGAGCATTCTCTATTTACTAAATATCAATATATCAAGGTTGAAGACATTGTCACCTTGT
This sequence comes from Pseudotsuga menziesii, assembly GCA_001517045.1. Taxonomy (NCBI): domain Eukaryota; kingdom Viridiplantae; phylum Streptophyta; class Pinopsida; order Pinales; family Pinaceae; genus Pseudotsuga; species Pseudotsuga menziesii. Next base: position 172,083 of record LPNX010240032.1, on the reverse strand, counting down.
ATTTACTAAAACTCAATATATTAAGGTTGAAGACATCATCACCTTGTAGCTCTTGTTATAGGATAGATAGGGAGGCTCTACTAAGCAATGGGTGCATACTGTTTTGCATACAAATTGTGTGGTTCACTAACTATACCAAGGTTGAAGACATTGTCACCTTCTAGCTCTTGTTATGGGATAGATAGGGAGACTCTACCAAGCAATGGGTGCATAAATTTGTGCAAACAAATTATGTGGTTCACTAACTAAGGGATGGAAGGTCTGTAGTGTGGATTGTTAAAGATTCAGGGACAAATTACACGAAGAAATGACATTTAAACACCAACAATTAATGTGGTAAAACCCAATAAGGGGAAACATCCACGCCAGCAAAGTATTGAATCTCACTAATGAAGAACGAGAGATTACATGATGAGCATTCAACCTCTCAGAGTACCATTGCCTCATGTATCCCAACCATGCACTATATACTTCATGTAATAAGTTACATGAGTAAAATCGTTGTCGATCATGCCCGTTATGAAAACTTCCCATAAACACATTAGTTTAGTTGTCATTATTAAAAATATCAACCTTGACAACTAAATTTTATAACACTTTTCCCAAGATTATTTATCACCTTTTTGTCAAACCAAAAGAAGCTACACATCATCGTAACTTCTCTAACAATACTGGTTTTGTAAACAAATCTGCACAATTTTCTTGAGTATGAACCTCTTTTGGAACTACTCCACCTTCACTAATGGGTTGTTTTACAAAATGATACTTTACATCAATATGTTTAGTCTTTCTATGATAAATAGGATTTGTATCCAAATGTATACCACTTTGACTGTCACAGAAGACAGGCACACTGTTTTGCTACCTTCCAATTTCTCCAAGCAGACCTCTTAGCCAAAACACCTATTTGCAAGCATGTGAGGCAACAATGTATTAAACATCTGTAGTGGATAAAGCAACTGTTTCTTGAAGCTTTGACATCCAACTTATAGCTCTACCTACAAGAGTAAAGACATAACCTGAAGTAGAGCTTCTCTTGTCCAAATCACCTGCGAAATTTGAATCAACAAAACTGCATACAGAGTCATTGTTATAAAAAAAAGGTGATACAATAGTCACTTGTGCCTCTTAGGTACCGAAGCACCAATTTCACTGCATTCCAAAGTTCTTTCCTAGATTTTCCATATACTTACTAATAACACCTACTCCATGTGAAATATCAAGTCTATTACACACCATTGCATACATTAAACATCCTACTGCATTGACATATGGTACATGAGACATATAATCATTTTCTTCAACACTACTAGGACAAACCTGAAGAAAGCTTAAAATGGGAAGCCAAAGGAACATTCATATGCTTTGCCTTATTCATTTAAAATCTTACAAGTATTTCCTCAACATACTTCTCCTGCAAAAAACTAAGCTTACCATTTCTTCTGTCTCTATGTATATCAATACCCAAGATTTGTTTTACAGCTCCAAGATCCTTCATATCAAAAGTCCTAGCCATCTGAGACTTCAACCTGTTAACCTTGACCATAATTTTACTCACAATAAACATATCATCAACATAAAATACTAAGATAATGAATATGTCATTTAACCTTTTGAAGTATAAACATTGATCATATTCACTTCTAGTATAACCTTGGCTCACCATGAAAGAATAAAACTTCTTGTACCATTACCTGGGCGACTGTTTCAGGCCATACAATGATTTCCTAAGCTTGCAAACTAATATACATTTATAATGTTGCACAAAATATTTTGGTTGTTCCATATAAATCTCCTCATCTAAATCTCCATGTACGAAAGTTGTTTTAACATCTAGTTGCTCTAACTCCAAATCAAGCAATGAAACTGGTGGTAACACAATACGAATAGATACAAGCTTGACAACTAGTGAAAAAATATCATGAGAGTCAATACCTTCCATCTGAGAGTACCCTTTTGCGGCCAATCTAGCTTTGTATCTTTCAACCTTACCATCAACACCTTTCTTCAACTTGAAGACCCGCTTACATCCAACAATTTTTCTATCTTTGGGGAGTTCAACCAATTCTCGTGTCTCGTTTTTCTCCAGAGAATCCATTTCTTTTTTCATTGCCATCTTCCACATAGCATTGTCATCACAATCAATGGCTTCCTAAAAACAAGAAGGTTCTCCATCATCAGTAAATAAAACAGACGAACACAATCAATATACCTCTTAGGAGGATTTCTCTCCCTTGTTGATCAAATTGGTGTTGTCACGTCCCCTCCCGCCCAAGAGGACACGACCTAAAGGCACGACTATCATTTAATTGGGAAATCTAAGCCCCCATGAACATAAACCATAGAAATGATTTGAACATAAAATACATAAGCATAAGCGTTGTACATGCAAATACACAACGAAAGAAATTATCATTCATTCAACACATTCATGTTGCTCATAACTCATAGAACAAGCAACATTCATCATGTTCAAGCATTCCACATGTTCATGAATAATTTACAAAGAAAATACACTGCAGAGGTTAAACACAAGAGAATACTTATCTTGAGAAGAAGCTTCCCCACAACTAGCTATGTCATTACAATGTTCCACCCAACCATAAGCTAGTGTGCTCCTCAATCTCTCAGCACCACTGCCACCCCCGAGCTGAGCATGATTTGCACAAGGAACTAGGGAACACAGACTCACGCACAGCAATACCATACACCCACAGTCAAGCCAATAACCACATCCAAACACAGTCAACCCACTAACAGATGGATTCTTGGACTTACTCAGCCAAGCCAACACAAGGATGCACTACACCACAAAATACAAGTTCTAGGTATGGACAAAAATGTCCAGAGAACCCAAAATCGAAAATGGAAAATGGGGGGAAAACGACCCAAGTGACCAAACCGTCCTAGAAAACGTTTGATGGCCTTCCAAAGACAAAAACGACCTCCATTCACACCCAAATCGTGGGTCTACCCTCCCAGCCACAAATAATAACCAAAAGGGATGGGTTTGCAACCCAAACGGACTGATAAAATGGGGAAAAATGACCCAGGATGAGCAATTCATTTTAGAAACACTCTATGGGCTTCACGTGGGCAAAAAAGGCCCCTTCAATCCCCCAATTCGTGGATCTACTCTCCCATTGGCTGTGCAACACCCAAAAACGAAATTCCCCAACCATGTGAAGGAGGGAAGAACAGAAAAACGCCCAGGAGAGATCCCAGTCGATGAACATTAGCAAAACAACTTCCCAACCATGGGGAAAACACAGGAAATTGTTGCAAATGTGAGGAAAAATGCCAAGAGCTCCAGCCCACGTGTGAACAAGAGAGAACGTGAATGCATAATGGGTGAGTAGTGAATTTTTGGTTTCTTACTTGCCCATTAAGTCAAAATATGTTTTTCTAAAATGGGTGCTCTACCCAATTCGAAATTGACCTCCATACATTTCCCATTCCCATGCAATAACTAACTCAACCACTTTTTGGATGATTGGGCACAAAAGACAAAATGGGTAGTTGACAGTCTTATGGGTTTTCCCTTTGACATTTGGATTATTCCCATTGGCTCAAGGGTTTGAATATCCCCCCTCCCCCCCCCATTCCTTGTGAAATCATGCCCCCATCTCTTTAATTTTGCATTGACATAGCTAGTTGTGGGTATTTTATTAATTGCATATTTACATGATGTAGAAAATTATATTGTGCCATCGGCTAGCATGATAACCATCAGCAACGATTTTAATTGCCTAAACGTAGAACACTAAATCCATGGAGGAGCCTTTGCCTTGAGCTCCACGCCATGATTTATTAACACTATTTACATCATTTATAATTTAATGCAATTGGGGTTGAAACCGGGGTATTACAGGTGTAGGTTGTGGGGTTTCCACATTTTCTTGAATTTCTTCATCTTCTATGACTTCTCTATCACTAGAAACTTCTTCTTTCTTCTTTGAGTCATGAGAGTATTGGTTCTCCAACTGAACTAGTTGCTTTGACAGTACCTATTCTTGTTCCACATCAACTCTTACATTTTCGAATTTAACTAGAGAAGATTCATCAAAAATTACATCTTTGTTAATGACAATCTTGTGGGAAGTAGAATCCCACAATCTATATCCTTTTGTTACATCATCGTATCCACCAAAATTGCACTTCTTTGATCTAGGGTCTTACTTAGAACGTTCATTTTTAGGAGTAACTGCATAAGTGTCACAACCAAAGATTTTCAATTTCGAATAATCACAGGGATGACCAGTCCATACCTCTTCCGAAATTTTACAATCTATTGCCATTGATGGTAATCGATTTATTAGATATCAAGTAGTAGAAGTTACTTTTACCCACAAATCTTGCTCCAAATTAGCATTACTGAGAATGCTCCTTGCTCTCTCTAGAAGAGTCCTATTCATGCGCTCTACAAGACCATTTTGTTGAGGAGTGTATGCATTTGTTTTATGTCTTACGATCCATTCTTCTTTGCAATACTCTTCAAACTTTAAAGAAATAAACTCACCTCCATTATCCGTCCTTAAACATTTGATTGTCCCGCCAGTTCTTTTTTCCACCATAACTCTAAATTGTTTAAACATGTTAAACACATAATCTTTTCTTTTTAAGACATACCCAAACTTTTCTTGAAAAATCATCTATATACAATACATAATATGTTTCTCCCCCATAGGAAATGGTAGGAGACAGACCCCACAAATCAGAATGAATGTAGTCAAGAACACCTTTACCAACATGGCTACCTGCTTTGAATTTTTGTCTACACTACTTTCCAAATATACAATGTCTACAAAACATCAAATTCATATTTTTTTATATTTGGAAGCAATTTACGATTCATTAATACCTAAAGTCCTTTCTCACTCATATGACCAAGACGTTGATGCCATAATTGAGCGGATCCTGACTCCTCTTCAGATACCAATGTTGTATCATTAACTTGAGTTCTTCCAACCAGTGTGTAAAGGTTTCATGTTTTCTGTGCTTTCATGACCACTAAAGCAACCTTAGATACTTTTAGTGCTCCACTTAAACATGTAAACTTATGACCACAAGCATCTAACACTCCCAAAGAAATTAATTTTTTCTTTAATTCATGTACATGTCTAACATTTGTAAGTGTTCTTATAACTCCATTAAACAATTTAATTTTAACATTTCCAACCCCAAGAGTCTTAAATGAATGATGGTCTCCTAAGAGAACTATTCCATCATTAATTGTTTGATATGAAGCAAGTCAATCCATATGAGGACAGATATGGTGTCAAACACCGGAATCTAATGGCCATTCTTTATTATATTCAGAAACATTACAAACAAACAAAACCTCATTGATCATACCCGAATCAGACTTAACTGAATTTGCCTCTAATATGGAGTCATCTTTCTTGGATCTTGTCTTTTCCAACAGTCCTTCTTGAGATAACTAGTCTTGGTACAGTACCAGCATTTTAATTTGCTCTTTCGGCCCTTTGATTTAGACATGGAAGTACATCTTGACTTTTTTCCTTTCTCTCTGGATTGACCTCTAACAACCAAATCTTCTGGCGAAAAGGTTTCAAGACTAGATTTCTTTCTTAATTCCTCATACAATAACGCTCCAACCATATTGTCAAATTCTAAGGTATCAGTTGTACTAAGGCTAATGGAAGAAACTAATTGACCCCAAGATTCAGGTAAAGTACATAAAAGATTGACTGCTTTATCTTCATCATCAATTTTAAAATCCATACTATTCAACTAGCAAATAAGAGTATTAAAAGCATTCAAATGATCTGCTATCTTCGTACCTTCTTTCATACTCATACCGTACAGTTGTCGCTTCAAGTAAATTATGTTTTTCAAAGATTTGGTCATACAAAGACTTTCTAGCTTGCTCCATAGGCTCGCTGCTGACTTTTCTCCAACAATGTTAAGCAATACATCATATGCGCAAGACATAACCGAATTGTGCTAAGCACTCTCGCATCTAATTCCTCCCATTCATCATAGTTAGAGGTCCATTTTTCTTACCGTCTAAAGCTTTCTGTAACCCATGTTGTACTAACAGATCTTGCATCTTTAATTTCCATAGTTCAAAATTATTTTTACCTTTAAAATTTTCAATTTCAAACTTTGTCCTAGAAAAAAAAAATTAAATACATTTTCAAGAACAAAATAACAAACAACAGTCATGACTAAAAGTTTATACTTCAATGTTGTAATTTTTTTTAAAATATATTATACTTCCAAACAAAACAGCACAGGTTTTCTTCTTTACCCGGGAAGTTCGTTGGCTTTACTTCTACCAAGATGGGCTCACCTCTCTCCTTCTACCCAAACGGGCTCTCACGGTCCTTTAACAACAACGCAGGCTTCCCTTCTCCACGATCCTTGGCTCCTTCGCACACGGGTTCACCACTCTCTACGGTGGCTTCAAGTTCAGCAACAATAGTCGTTAGTCTCCACTGGCAGCAGCAACAGTGGCTCCACGGTTCAGCGCAGACAAATGGACGTTCAAATGCAGCAGCTCTTCACGAGCTCACCTCTCCATCGTCTCAGCCTCCACGTCAAACAAACTCCTCCAATGGTCACCATTGCAATTGCACAGACTTGCTCTCTACGACGGATGAAGACTACAGAACTCACTCTGACGTTGACAGACTTCACAACGGTTGCAGATGTGGCTCCAGGCTCACACAGGTTTCTCAAGCAGACAGACTTCACGTTGCTCAAGCTCACATGGATAATCAAACAATGACAACAACCTTCTTCACGCGCAAACCAGTAGCAACGTCTCCAATGCTCAACAAACGACTCTCTCAGACTCCACGGTGGGATCTTCTACACCAGCAGCTTCACGGTCACGACCAACAACCCACAATTCCTTACAGTCTAGGCAATGGCAGCAGCAGGGCTCTCTCTCACATGCTCTTCTCTACAGACTACGATGACTCTTTTCTTCCTTAGTGGCTGGCTCTCTTCACTCACGGCTCTTATACCACTTGTTAAATATTCAGGGACAAATTACACAAAGAAACACCATTTAAACACCTGCAATTAATGTGGTAAAAGTCCATAAGAGAAACATCCACACAGACAAAGTATTGAAGCTTATTAATGAAGAACGAGAGATTACATGATGGGCATTCAACCTCTCAGACTATCATTGCATTAAGTATCCCAACCATGCACTATATACTTCATGTAAAAAGTTACATGAGTAAAACCACTGCCGTTTATGCCCCGTAAACACATAAGTTTAGTTATCATTATTAACATGGATAGCTAGAGGGTTCCATCCCAACCAAGTAACGAAGTCGAGGATCAAAGCTAAGTAACCGAGGCCACGCTATTTGCACTGTTTTCAAGGGGCAAGGTCCGATTCGATCATACTAAATCATAATTCCACTAAGAACATACATTGGCAACCATACAAAGTGCACTCCTTTCTAATGAGGCCATCTCTGTTATGGAGCTAAACTCAACTAATTTGTATATATCATTTGATAGAATTTAATCACATCCACGTGATTTAACCAATCACAAAGTTTAATGAAAAATATATTTTGATTTTATCATTTTCTAAATAATAAAAACTAATCTTTGCATTTGAAAAGACCTTACCTAACTTAAGTAAATAAGGTAAAAAAGATAAGAATACCTGGAACATATTTCCCTGCGGTAGGCAGGCAGAGACTTAAAGCTTGCAGTACTCCATTCGAGAGTTGGAGACACACATACACGGTAGAGGCAGTATTAATTAAAAACAACTTGGACAACACCTTTCTCAGTACGCTTTAAACTGTCATTTAAACTTTGACCCAATTTCCACCATTTTGAATAAGATTTTGACAAATAAAGCTATCCCATGAAACTTTGATCCATATTTTAGCCATTTCGCCATTTTATTAAGGAGCTGTCTAACCAGAGAACGATTTTCACTTTTAGGCTGATTTTTATATGGAATTCCTTGAATTTAATTTATAAACTCTAGTAATTTCTGTTGACTATTTTGACTTTCAGACTGATTTTCAATTAGAATTTATTGAATTTAATATACAAAATCTTGTAATTTCTGTTATTTGTCGGAAGATTTTAAATGTAGCAATGAAATCAAGTAACGTGAAAACCACCAAACACCCATACTCTATAAAATTTAACAATATTTTTGCAAATTTTGAAAATTTCTTCAAAATTCATAACCATTCATGACCCAAAACAAGTAAAAACCCATCAAATAGTGGGAAAATTGTCCGTAGTTAGACAACTCGTTTTATTAATACAACTAATCTTAAGTGGCAAGCGGGGATGGGCAGGTATGGGCAGGTAAATCTTCCATATAAAGGAACAAATGTTGGGTGGTAAAGAAGATAGGCGTTCCACGTAGACGTCGCAAAGGGGTTCCCACTATACAGTTTGCCATCATTTATGTCTAGTCTATAAAGCATTTGCCTGCTTTTATGTCAAAGTCTGTTCTTAACAAAACGTTGGTGAGTCTTGCAATGATAATCACTTCGTTAAAGTTAAATGATTATTTCTATTTTTATTCAAAAAAATATAAAATGCATGTATCACTCTTATATCAGCACAAACTTTCACTCCACAGACTTGCTATAAACCTTGAACAATGCTTGGTTCCAGGCAAAGCAAGTCTGTATAATTATTTTATGAAGAAAAATGAATGTTTTTACTCTTATATCAATCTTTCGACTCTAGAAATTATAAAACTAAATATATATTATAAAATGAAATAAATTAAACCATGGTATATTCAAATATTTCAATACAAGTAGGAAACCTTATTTCAACAAGACAAATGGTTAAACTATACTAAACCAAGCCAATGGAGTGGAATGTTCCAATACTATACTCCCGGATTAATAAGATGAGAAGGCTTACATGTGCTACTTCTCCTTGGCATTTTCAATAGTTGACACTTGTTTCCCATTTATTACATCTCTAAGCCATATAGGTAAATAATACAAGATGCCTAAAAGAGTGGAGTATTGACCATAAGAAAACCAAGCAGGTGGCTTCCTTCTCAAAATGGCATCCACAGTTTTCTCTGCAAAAACGTTTGTTGGAGTGTTGCCAGGTTTTTGAGAGAATTCAACCCGTTCATAGATTGCCTTTTGAAAAGGTTTGTAGAACCTCCACTCTGGATTATTCTTGTAAACAGCTGAAGAATTGGACCCAATATTGGATTTGACTGCCCCTGGAGCCACAGTGATAACATCTATCCCAAAAGGCTTCAATTCAACTCTGCAAGAAAACAAAGACAGAAACTGTCGACAAATAAGATAGGTATTTAAGAACTAAATTGTAAAGTAAATGAAAGCAAGGAAATCCCTAACTGTGATACTTGGCAGAGATTACAATAACAGGACAATTTTCAACTAAACAAACATACAAAGAATTGTATAATAAATGAAATCAAAGCAAGATTACAGTAAGGGGACATATTTTAACTCGGCAAATAAATTTAAGAACCAAATTGCATATTAAATGAAAACATAATTATAGAGTAAATGGAAACAAATCCTAACTGAAATGCTTGGCAAAGACTACAGTAACATGACATATATTTTAACAAAACAAACATGAAGCTCAATTGAGAAGGTAATAGGTACACGATGAAGCATTGAAAGCATAGAAGCATTAATGGTGGAAGAATAAACGATTGTGTATTAAGGAGGAAATTTAATAATGTGTCAGGTAGCTAAGCTAATAATTATCCTCAAATGCAAGGAAATTATGGGGACATATTGAAATTGGATCATCGAATACAATTCATAGTTGGGTTAGAATCAAGGTGTTATTGGCTCTCAGATGGAGGGAAAATTTTGTGGACATACTGAAATTGGGTCATCACATCCAATTGGTGTTCTACTTCTTACAGCTTAGTGGGAAGGAAAATTCAAACTTTTTCAAGGAAATTATAGAGACTAATTGAAGATCAACTCCAATTCTTTTAAGTGATCTTAAAACCCAGTGAAAATAAAATTACCTTCACATTAATAAAATTTAAAATGAATTTTTATTTATTTATTTTTGTAAGTATTTGTATTAAAAGGCTGCAGTCAAACCAATCAACTAAAAACTACGAAATTTCAAAAGAAGATAATAACTAATGAGTCAATCTTCCTCCTTTCAAGGAGTGAATCTGCAACTTTTCCTTACAAATTCTTCAGAAAATTAATAAATTCTAAAAAACTATTTGCATAATAAAACAAAACACAAAAGATAATAACTGTCTTGTGGAGTTAGAAAACCATCCAAGGTTGTTTTTCCTGCTTTTGCTGGCTAGCTTTCCTTCCTCAAGTGAGAGGAGGATATGGTTGTTGACTTTTCTTCACAAGCTCAGTAAAGGCAATTCTATCCTTCTCTGCTTGCTGTTTTTTCTTCAAAACTTCAACATGGGAAAGAGATACCAAGTTTTTCTTTTCAGAAACCCGCACATCCTTGTCGCCCTTCTATGCTTCCTCTGAGTTGCTCTTCTTCTTTACTTTTAGCTTTTGACTCTTCTTCTTCATCTTTAGCTACTGCAACATCCTCATTCTCTTCTTCTTTATCTTTCTCTGGAACAATTTTCTCTGGCTCCACTTGGGGTTTGGGGTTTTGAAGGACTCATCATATTTCTTGAATTTATCTCTTCTTTTTCTTCATCGTTTCCCTTTGCCGCTTACTCTAACTTTTCTAGGACTTCAAATCCATTTTGGATCAGTTTGGGGGATTCGTTGTGCAAAACCTTTGAACAATAGGGTTCCTTCTGCTAAGGGCTTCGACGCCTGCTCTGAACCTGCTTAAAACTAGCATGTTGTTTAAAGGGGGTACTACTCTTTTATTGATTTAGGACAGCTTTTAGCAAAATGTCCACGGGTATGACAATGATTGCATTTAAAAGGAATTTGATCATAGTTGAGGGGTTGCCTATGGCACCATCCCTCCAAATTAATTTGGAAAGCCTCTGTTAATCCCATGCCCATCTCTAGATCAACTTTCACACAAATACTTGCACAGGAGCGATGATTTCCTTTTGGTTCTGCTCTATCAATGTATCTGCCCACCTTGTTTCCAATATCCCTGAAAGAGTCCTCATCCCAAAAGATTAAGGCCCAAGGGTAAGTGAGGCAGTCTAACCCACACAGGGGTTGAAGTTATCTCATCTTCTCGGGTTAAAGTCCAGATACCAAGGAGTTAAACACATGCCCTTAGAGCCCATGAAGAACGAAATATCAAAGGAGTAAGCTAGCTGTGGAGCAATCCTCCCTCATTGGACGGAGGAGGAGCAAAGTTAGCTTTGGCTTTGCTCCTCCTCCGTCCATGGAGGGAGTTTTGCTCCACAGCTAGCTCACTCCAATATCAAATCCCAGAAAGAAACACAAAGTAGCCTCGAATTGATTGAAAAAAAAAAGATACATGACTTTTAATTTTGGGAGACCAGCATTCTGCTATCCATGCTTCAATCCATGCTTCAACAGCGTTGATTAATTTTGGGAGACCAACATTCTGCTATCGATGTTTCAACAGCGTTGAGACTAGGCCAGAGGCCTGAGAACTTCCCAATTAGAGCTCTCTCCGACAATAAGAGGTCTTTTCTACTTGGCAACAAAGGTCCAACTGAGGAACTTCCTCTAGACATTTGACAAACCTCCAATGATGTGCCTGCTTTCTTGTAAGCAGTTTAAGTGCGTTGAATAGGGTTTAAGACGCCTCAATTTCTTAGATGGCCTCCTCTCTCGTTGTTTGTATATTTGAGATTACCTTAACCTAAAAATTCCGCTGCTACCTCCAGCAATAAGCCTGCAACAACAGTCTTGGGGCGAAAAAGGAACCCTAGCATTCACAAATCTGGAAAGACCTCGAACTCTGGGTGCATGCCGATCATTCCGTGAAGCCGATGATACCTGCGGTCTGTCCTCATTAAAACTGGTTTCTACAATTCTTGCAGGCTGGTGTCAACATCCCATCTAGATAAATTGGAAAAATTTATTACACTCCAGTGAGAAGATGTTTTAAATGCTCTTGGTGCGGTGAGAAGACGTGTAGCATACATCTTTCACACTAATAAACTAAAGTTCTTACAGTTCAGTGAGAAGAAGATATGTATCATGCATCCTTCACAGTAATGAAATACAATGAAAATAAGTTGTGATAAAATAAATAAAAAAATTGATATCCTGCATGAAATTTAGGAAGAATGGATAAATAATAATACTAATAATCCGGGAAGATGTGTAGCATCTATCCTTAACAGAATACTAGTAAAATAAAATGAAAAATGAAAAAATTGTATGTGTAGCATGCATCCTTTATCGGTTTGCTTGTTCAGTCTGCTTTAGATATAGATCTGCTTAATAGAGTCCAAAGTTCAGATAAATGCATGCTAATTTTTTCACAATAGCTGATCCAGCCTCACAACCATGAAATAACACAACTTAATAGAAAGAAGCAAGGGAGGAAGCAGATCCCCAACCTGATTAGGTCGCAAAGGTGGCAACACTCAGAGAGAAGGTTGAGCAGCTTAATGAGAAAGCAGTGGATTTAAAACAACATAATGCAGAATTCCATGAGAGACTGAAGCAGATTTGCTATGTTTGAGAAATTCATAGTTTAAATAAAAAGAAAGTGACCTGAAACTCCGATGATTAGAAGCAATGGTGGATAACTTAGAGGAATGATTGGATGAACGAAGCTGGAGTCCTGCACAAGATAGCGGGAAAAAACTAGAAGGTGGATGGAAGTCGTATCATAGGTGCTGCAATACAAATTTGGGAGACTTGAAAACATCAACTGAAAGCTCTGGCAAATACTGGAATGGTGTAGACCTCAGCATAGGAATTGATCCGGAAGCAATGACTGAAGCACTAAAGGCAAGAAGACAGCCTGAGAAAGGATTGCAACTGCAACCATGTTTTACTTTGTAGGTCGTGTTAATTAGAGACCAGAAAAGAGACCTTTGCAAAGTGTCGAGTAAGATACAATCTGAAGGAAGTACCCCTCATTTTGTCCAATTGGATACACTATCAACACAAATAATCAAAAGCGATTGAAGACAGAATATCAAACATGCAGATATCGATTAGCTTATGCAGGTGAATGAGGTGAATAATGTAAAAGGTATTTAATTAAGAGATAATTTTTTTTATTTCTTGAGGTGAACGATGTAAAAGGTATTTAATTAAGAAATCATTTTTTAATTTTTTGAAAGATCCAGGTTTAAATATGGTAACGTTTTTTATTTTTTATTTTTTAAGTTAAATCTATATGTAATTTATATTTTTCGTTTTTTAGATTTACTTATTAGTTGGTAAAATAAAACGGATTATAAATACTAAAAGTTATTAGTTGGTAAAATAAAACAGATTATAAATACTAAAAGTTATGAGGCCCTTATTAAGTCCTTAATGCCTAGACATTTGATAATTTGGATTTATCCTCCACACAAAACAAAAAATTATAGAAATCCTAGTGCTTTACACAAAGAAAGCTACAAACCCAGACCGCACGAACTCACTTCACAAACTACAGTTGATGAATAGTGATTGACAAGGAAGCGCTGCAACTGGTCAAAATTTTCAGGAAAGATCAACATATACAAACATAAATGGAACTGAGAAGAGGCTAATTAAATGCATTTTAAATTATGAATTAAAATTTGTGTTGTAGTTATGGAACAGAGCTAGGATTGAATTGTAATACTTCCAGATTGAGAACGAACGGTGCCTACTCACAGAATGAGAAGGGCACCTTTCTAGCACGTACAGCGATAGGAAAAAACGGTGCCTACTCACAGAATGAAAATACAAAGCATTAAACCAACCTGAGAGTGTCAGATAAAGAATGAACAGCTGCTTTAGAAGCGACATAAGCACCGGACCACGGTCCAGGAGCCAAAACCGCGACGCTTCCAACATTCACTATTTTGCCCTTCGCCCGGGATATCATATGAGGCGCCACCTCTTTTATAACACGCATTAGACCTGTAAAATTGAATAGATCTCAAAAGTTAAGTTAAGTTTCTCCTTTTTATTTTACTTTTGATTACTTATGACTCAGTGCACTCGTACCGTATACATTTGTCTCGAAAGTTGAATAGAGGAGAGGCAAGGGCAGCTCAGCAAGTGGCCCGACACAGTGCACGCCAGCGTTATTGACGAGGATGTCGATGCGGCCATACTTATCAACCACCGCCCGCACTGCGTCGGCCACGCTCTGGTCTGAGCGGACATCGACTTCCAACAGATGGAGTCCGGGATGCATTTTGTCGAGGCCTTCCATGGATGCCAGGGATCGAGCAGTGGCCACCACTCGGCATTTCCGTTGAGCAAACGCAAGAGCCAAAGCGTGCCCGATGCCTCCAGTTGTGCATCCTGTGATTACCACCACATCCTCTTGCTCTTGCTCCGCCATTGAAATTAAAGATACAGGTCCTGTACTGTACTGCTGAGGGATCGAAACGTCGAGATTTAAAACTTAACGCAGATTCCTATTTAAATTTGTTGTTTAGATCTCAATCCGTCTGTGCTGTGCATGCCTATTTTTAAGCACAGGTAGCCAAGTCTCGTCCACATAACAAAATTCCCATATACGACAACTGGTAGCCATCAAGATGATTAAATTACTCAAATAGCATGTAACAGGCTCCGAGGTAGCCCTGGGATGAGATTTTGCGTGTATAATTTTCTTATCTGCCTTTTTTTAAATAGTCGGGAAAATTGATCGATGGGAGCCATTTTTATCGTATAGCTAATTAATTATGTTGTATTGGTCTTGATATGCGACAATCTAAATTGACGCCATGTCACGCTATCTCAATCACAAAAAGTTTCAAGTTGTATTTTGTCTTAATGTGGTTTAATATATGTAGTTAAGGTATTAACAGCGCTATCTCAATCACAAAAAGTTTCAAGTTGTATTTTGTCTTAATGTGGTTTAATATATGTAGTTAAGGTATTAACAGTATAGGGTATTGGGTATCTATCACAGAACCATAGTAGTTTGTTGTCCGTTGTTGCGGCTGTGGATCAGACTATTTTCTCGATGCTTAATGTTTTCATCTCCTGACGCATTAGTGGTTGGTGGTTTCGATCTCCGATGCATAACCATCGCGACGTTAGTGCTCAGAATCGCCGACACTACGGGAGCGTTTAGCTTTGAAGCGCCGACACTGCGGAGATGTTGAGGTGTGAATCGCCGACCCGTAGCGTGTAGAGCTTCTGATCGTCGATGGTTTTATGATTCACGGGACCCGCAGTTGGTTTGTCGCCCGCCGTTACGGCTGTCTAGTGAACTATCTCCGTCCGACGTTTAGAGGTTCCACTCGTCGATAGGGTTTTTTCCCGTCGTTTCTTTTACCAAGGGCTATATATAGAAGTGGAGCATTTTTTTATTATTATCTTTGATTGAAAATTGCGTCTGCTCTAGTCCTCGTTGATCGAGTTGTACTATCGTTGCTCAGCTGTCCGGATTTCATTCAATTGGTGTGCTGTCGTGGAGGTTTCGGGTCATCCTGCCGATTGCACATCGTTTTGCCAGGTAGGCAAACCACGGTTTCCTTTTTCTTGCTTTTTATTGGAAGTTTTGAGAACCATGGTTTTTTCCCTGGTTAGGTTTTCCCGTAGTCGTGTAGGTATCCGTTTAGAATGAATATTTATCCTCGCAGTATGCTTATTAACTAGTTTCATAGTTTTCTTTGGCGGTGGGGGTTTTTTGAGCCTAAGTTTTGGGCCGTTATGGTTGTTTTATCCCTGTCTAAAAGATTGAGGGGTTGGTGTAGACAAGCGTTACGCTGTCTGCACCACCCATTTTTTGGGTTGTTCATTGCCGTCTGGGAGGGGTTTAAATTTTCGTATGCATTTACCATATTTTTATGGGACGACGGAGGTTTTGATTTTTTATCGAGTTGAGGTTTTCCGCGATGAGGATCAGTATAGGGTCTAGCAATTTGAGGTTTAACAGTAGCAGCAATGCGGTCCATGTTTTATTGAGGAGTTAGATTATTTTGAATGCACTCCGGATTAAATGATGAGTTTTTCTATCAGGGTTGCGTTTTTAGTTGCACACGGTGGACTTAGAGGATTTTAAGACAACTTGCAAGAGTTTCTTTTGCCTTGTCATTTTTTTTTATCCATTAATACTATGTATAGTTTGTTTGTGAGAATGCTTATGGAAGAGGTAAATAGGTTGATACAGTTTTTCTTCATTACTAAAACACTTAGTAAAAGCTCAAATGGTCTAAGAACATACTGTGTTTATGACAGGGTGACTGTTGCAAAGGAGATATGTCTAAAAGACAAAAGAAGAAACCTCCAGTTGTGGAAGGAGAACCAGAGGTTGAAATCATCATCAAGGTTGAATACATATATGAAGATACCAAAGCTACCACCGGGGTTGAACCGGATTATTGAATGGGGGGAAATATACAGGATGATTGCAAATCAGAATGTGCCTGATGCAGGATTTGACAAACTGACTATTTATGCAAACATCGAGAAATCGACTCTTATGAAGGTAGCCACAAGACCTGAGTTGTTCCCATGCTCAGAGGTGATCGGCTGGATTCTGCCCAAGACAGATGTAACTACGATGATCTTGGAAAATACTGTTAAACAGGGATACGTTGCATACAGCCCTACTTATGTCTCCATGGCATATCATCTGCTTCCTGCTCAGATTTACCTGACAGAAAGCTGGTTGAAAGAAACAGATTTGGACCTGGTTGAAACAGTTAAAAGAATGATGATACCAGGGAAGAACTTTCGAACCAGGCCCTTAGGAGAATATGATACATCCACTCTCCAGACTCCCTATAGATTTATTGCACTGATGCTAAATAGAATTTTTGGTAGAGCTCGCAGAAAAAGCTTCAAATTGGGATGGATACCAATTATTTTCTATGTGGCCACTCAAGGCACCATATTCAATTGGGAAAACATAGTGTCCAATAGCCTCTCAGCATGCATATCTTCAGCTTTGGGAGGGGTGTCACAGAAGAAGTCAGAGTTCTACATGACCTCTGTCCTAGTGGACTGTATACTGTGTACCCAGTCTTTTCCTTGAGGTGTAATTGGGATAGGGATAGGACCCCTATATACACTGCATATAAATTACTGTGGGAACACAAATATCATGGCTACTATAGAGAAATATGTGAACATTTCATCATGCCGTTGTACACTCTAATTTTTCTGGCCGAATGCAACTGCATGTCTGAAGAGGCGTTCAAGGTCATTAAGGAATATGGAAACTATTTTTTAACTAAGGAAGGTATGTATATCAGAATGTATGGGGGTTCCAGAGCACCTTCTCCACTCCCTAAATATGCCACTGATTATGTGCTGCATAAAGAGGCAGTCAGGCAGGTATATCTTGATGGTGTGGGGAGTTTTTTGTTCGAGCATAAAAAGGCAGTATTTCCTGCTATACCTTTCTGGCTAGGGAGTTATAAGTTTTCAAAGGTAAAACCGACTGCAGAATTTGTGCAGGAGCTGGAGCACTTCCATTTTGGTGAGATGAACTTTCACAATAATGACTCCCGGAATAAGGTAGTAGAACACTGCAAGGAGGCAAACATTCATTTTGAGTATACTAACTTCTGGGACAAGGACGAAGAAATATTCAGGAGTGCAAAGAATATGACTACCTTAAAGAAGAGATTTAAACAGAAAATCACTACTATGGGCGAAAAAGGAAAAACTGCACAGAAGACTAAGACAGCTGAAGAAGAAGAGGCCCAGGCATGGAAAAAGTTCATAAATGACCGAGCAGGCCCCTCTTCATAAAGTGTTCTATTAAACTTTGGTTTAAAATGTAATATATTGTATAAATTATGAGCACTTACTACAAGACAAAATTTTGGGATTGAAAGGTTGGGGAAGCCCAAAAGTCATTTGGGGGCAGCCTAAAGGTTTTGCTTTTTTGCATAAATATAGGAAAGTTTAGATGTAGAAATGACTTATTTCCCAAGCAATTTTTGAGAGTATATTGTAAGAAGAACTACTTTCTTTTGCAATAAAGAATTACAATTTTATGTTGATGAATGTTTAGTGGAATGTTTCAAATGCTTTGCTATGGATCAGTTGAATGTGAACTATTTCGTTTTCAGCTTATGTCCATTAACTGTGAGATCGTTATAACTCATTGCATTTATGTTTATGTTATGAATGTCTTATAGTCTAATCTGTGAAATTTCCACTGTGAGTAATGAAGATTGTCATAAACAATAAGCTATATTATTGTTCATATTTCTATTAATGTTCATGTGTTCTGAAATAAGTAACAACTATCTGTAAATTTTCTTAATACATCCACAAAAATACATTACTCATTGATAACTGATCATTTTTGCTCCCTGGGGATAGGTTAGTTAGTTGTATTTTTTTCTAGTTGTTTGTGATTTAGATGCGAGAGAGGTAAGACGAGAGGTAAGAACCTATGCATCACATTGTGACACTCCTCGTTATCTCTATCAATTTGCATTTTTAGGTAGGCACTTGCATATCATAACTTAAACACCAAAAACTAAAAATATACATGGTGGACCGAACCATAACCGGTAAAACATTTTAATTTGTTACTTGACCTACGGTAGCCGGACCGTAAACCAGACGGATTTCCCATACCAAATAGTAATGGGCTAGTTGGGAATGCTTATTGGGGAGAATCCCTAAATGTTGTTACCTGTGATTTTCCAGGCCTCAACAGTTTTTGGCGCTAGAAGGAGGGCCACTAGTGCATGGCTGGCTAAGGAAACTCATTTCCTCAAAATTACTCCACCGGTGACAGTTATGAAAGTAGTTTGTTTCACAAATCCACTCTTGAAGATAAAGAGAAAGGGTATATGTATCCTGTAGATAATGAAGTGGTTGATGATTTAAGAAGAATCATTAGGGCATATGCGAAAAAGATTGGAGGATTACCTATCATTTATGTCTTACCTAGAAGAGAGTATCAGAAGAAAGATCGCCCTAAATTAGAAGACTTAGTGTTGGTAGAAGATCTTGAAGAACTGGTAGAAGCATCCTTACAAGAAGTTGACCAACCTTTGAATCAATTGGACCCAGATTCACCTTACTGTTCACCTTGTCGGACCCATGTTCAGTCACCACCTCATTCTCCACTCAGAATCATGGCTAATGTAAATGCAAACCAACCACCTCCACTGCCTGCTTGGAAAGCTAGGTCACCTTTAAATTTGACACCTCCCTTGCATGATTTGCCTCAAGCTTTTGACAAGATGTTACCCAAGTTTGAACCTGGTGAAGGAGTTTGGGTAGATGATCATTTACAAAAAATTTACCTGGCTATAGAAGGATTACAAGCTGGGGAGCATGAAGATGTAGTATGTAGATTGTTTCCTCACACTCTGAAAGGAAAAACAGCCTCATGGTATTTTGCACTTCCTGAAAATTCAATTACGGATTGGAACACATTTGAGAGAATGTTTAGAAGTAAATATGCAGTTCAAAAAACCCATGCAGCCTTAATGAAGGGGTGATGTGCTCTAAAGAAAGAAAGAAAACAAAAAGTACATGATATTACTCAAAGATTTGTTGCTTACCTAAACAATTTTACTGCATTAAATAAGCCATCTGAAAATTATCTGATAGAATACTATACCTCATCCCTTGGGCCTGATCTAGCCATGTTTTCCAAGAGATCAGTGAGACCTACATTAGCAGAAACTTATGAAGAAGCTGAGTTGGAAAGCATAGAAAATTATCTTGTGCGGTCAGAAGAAAAGACTTTCGGAAGCTAGAAACCTTTATTACTGACTAAGCCTAAGGATGAGCGATCACAAGATTTTGAAGGGATATTGAAGATGATGCAAAAGTTATCCAACAGAGTGATAGATTTAGAGAAGGAAAAAGAGGCTCATAAATCATATAAGCCTTACTATAAGAAAAGGGAAGACAACAGTCAAACTAAGCCTCCTCCACATAGTCCTGCAGCAATGAATTTAACTGATGTAGGCATGGATAATTTTTGTACTTTTCATCAACAGCCTCATTCTGAGAATAATTGCCCCCAAGGGATAAATTCTATGACACTAGTGATGAATCAATTATTGGATTCCAAACTGACAGAAACTGGTAAGGAGGAAGAAAAAGATAATCAACCTACAGAAAAACAAGAGGAGGATACTCTGGTTTTATGGGACTGTGTCTCAATGTTTGATATAGAAGAAGAAGAAGATTCTCTGAAACAAGTGGAAAGATCAAAAACCAATGTGACAACAAGAAGTCAAAACTTGTTAAAAGAAGACAAGTCAATACTTCCTAAGATCAAGAAACTTAAAGAAAATATGAAGAAAATACAAAAGAACACTACAATTGTTAAAATATCGGAATTTACCATTTCAAGTCAAAATCCAAAGAAAATTAGTATGCCTAATAAGCCTATTGAAGACAATGTTGATAATGTCAAGAAGAATCTCAAAAAACCTGAGATGGGGTGTGATATTGTGGAAGACATTAAAAAGGCTAAGAAAAATATCTCATTGTTTGAAATGTGTAATGTACCTCAATAGAAAGAGAAATTGTTAAAAGCACTTGAAGAACCAGAAGAAGAGCTTCCCACTGACAACCAACTTGAAAAAGAAATTGGTGAAGCAAGTGTGGGAGGTAAGTCTAAGTATAAAACCCCGGTATTTCTCCTAACTTTTGAGATTTTCAACTATAATGTGCACAACTGTTTAGTAGATTCAGGAGCATCAGTCAATGTTATGCCACTTTCAGTATGCAAGAAAATAAATGGACAACCTAAACTATCTACTTAATAGGTTCTTCAGTTAGATAGGACAGCTGTGAAAGTAATAGGGGAAATGGAAGATGTTATGATTCGCTTATCTGCAGATGAGAGGGTATGTCAGTATATCGACATTGTAGTAGCAGACATACCTGATGCTTATGGACTTGTTTTGAGTCGAGACTGGTCGACAAGGCTAGATGGATACTTCGCATCAGATTGGTCACATTTATGGTTTCCTCATAGTGGAAGTCCCAATCAGATAAAAGTAGTAAGGGAGCCTCAAATGAAATACAATGTTACTCAGTTAGAGGGAAAGAATGAGCCGATAAACTTTGTGTTGGGAAATTACTTCATTGAATTGGAATCGAGAAATTACCAAGCTGAAGAAGCCAGCAGTACACCTGACACCCAGCCCTAGCTCCTTCGATTTTCACGGGCTAATGAGATTGACTGTAAAATAGTAGATTTAGTTTCAGATGTAATTTTTAATTCAAGTTTAGTAGAAGTAGATAGTTTTTGGGCCCTGTATTTTGATGGATCTTAAACATTGGAAGGATCAGGAGCTGGTTGTGTCCTGATTGATCCAAGAAAAAATAAACATTTTCTTTCTTGTAGATTAGAGTTCGAATGTACAAATAATACAATTGAGTATGAAGCACTAGTTCAAGGATTGAAAAAGGAAATAGAATTGAAAGTAAAAAAATATGAAAGTATATGGAGACTCTGAAATTGTTATTAAGCAAATTCGAAATAAGATACACTGTATTTCACCACATTTAAAAGCCTATCAAAATGAAGTTTGGGATTTTCTTATAAACTTTCATGCATTCAATATTGTATCCATTCCTAGATTAAAAAATGCAGCAGCTGATTTCATAGCTACCTCAGCTGCAAGGCTAGTACCTTCTAATAATAGATGCTCTATTGAATTACTTTTTAGGCCTTCTGTTTCGGATATGATCACCAATCTATGGCTTTTTTACGATGATCAACAAATTTTGGAATGCTTGATGAATGATGAGACTTTTAAAGGAGCAATAATAGATGATGAAGAACATCAAGCAGAATTAAAATTTGGGAATTTTATTCCTAAGGGAGTCAAGACCTTGGAACGAATGTTTGACTTAAACAATAAGTTCAAAAAGCCAGCGAATGTCAAGACTCATAGCTCATCCTTGCAATTTGAGCTAATAAATTTGGAACCTATATATGTAAATTTGGGAAAGTGTTGTTCTCCGGGCGAGAGGAGTAAGTTCATTAGTCTGTTCAAACAGTACAAAGATGTGTTTGCTTGGACATATGAGGAGCTTAAAACATATGACACAAAAATGATACAACATGTCATCCCGACTAAAGCTAGATTCAAGCCTTACCAACAACCTTTGAGGAAGATGCATCCAAAGCTGGAACCTTTAATTCAGAGTGAAGTGAAAAAATTGTTGGATGCTAAAATTATATTCAAAGTCAGACATTCGGAATGGGTTTCGAATTTGGTGCCAATAAGGAAAAAATCCGGAGAAATCAAGCTCTGTGTAGATTCAAAGATTTCAAAAACCTCAATCGTGCGTCGGATAAAGATAACTATCTAGTCCCACCCATGGAGCAAATATTGCAGATGGTTTCAGGTTCTGAATTATTTTCATTATTAGATGGATTCTCTGGCTACAATCAAATATTAGTAGTTGAAGAGGACAGGCTTAAAACCACATTCAGAACCAAGAGGAAACTTTTGTTTACAGAAGAATTCCCTTTGGACTCATAAATGCTGGAGCTACTTTCCAAAAGGCCATGGATATAGCTTTCTGCGGTCTGATTGGCCATAGTGTTGTGGTATATCTCGATGATGTCACCATATTTTCAAAAAGAGAGAGGAACATGCATTCCATTTGAAACAAATTTTTGAGCGTTGTTGAAAATATGGTATTTCACTTAATCCTAAGAAATGTGTGTTTGTGGTTATAGAAGGAAAGCTACTAGGTCATGTTGTTTCTAAGAAAGGGATCTCCATAGACCTAGAAAGGATTAAAGCCACAGAACCGATCCCTTTACCCCATAACAAAAAAGGTATGCAATCATTCATGGGGACAATTAATTTTGTGCGAAGGGTTGTACCAGATTTTGCTCAAATTGTCAAACCTTTGCAGCAGATGGTTAAACAAAGTGTACAATTTAAATGGACTGATGTGTAAAATATTGCGTTCAGTAAGATAAAAACATCAATTGCTCATTCACCATCACTCAAAAGTCCGGATTTCGAAAAATATTTTATCCTGTACACTTTTGCATCCGATGATTCATTAGCAGCGGTGCTTACACAAAAGGAAGATGGGAGAGATGAGTACCTCATATCATTTATGAGCACTGGTCTACGGGGAGCTGAATTGAATTATTTAGATGTTGATAAACAATCTTATGCAGTTTTTAAAGTGGTAAAGCAATTCAGGACATACATACTTAAGAACCGTACTAAGGTAATAGTTCCACACCCAGCTGTAAGATCTCTTTTTGTACAAAAGGAATTAGGAGAAAGAAGAGGCAACTCAGTAACAGCCTTACAAGAATATGATCTTGAGTTCAAACCAACATCCATAGTAAAAGGGAAAGGACTGTGTAAACTAATGGTTGAAGGTAAAGACAATGAAGAAAGTAGTTAGGACAATGAAGCTGAGTTACATATGGTGGATGTATGTCCTCTATTCATAGCTCTAGATTCTTGGTACTAGGACCTAGTTCATTACCTTCAAGAAGGATATTTGCCGGAACATTAGAATTCCAAACAACGAAGAGCATTACATCTAAAATCAGCTTTATTTCAGATAATTGATGGAGTATTATTCAAAAAGAATTATGATGGAGTTTTTCTCAGATGCTTAGAGCAAGAAGATGCAAAGAAGGTCATAACAAAATTACATGATGGGCCTGCAAGAGGTCATTTTTCCGGAAATACAATAGTCCATAAGATTCTTAGAGCCGATTATTACTGGCCTACACTATTTAAAGATGCTCATGCTCATGTCAGAAAGTATGATGTTTATCAAAGAGGTGGTGGAAGACAAGCTAAAGCAGCAGAGCCTTTAAAACCAGTGATGATAACAGAACCATTCGAACAATGGGGGATTGATATCATTAGAGAGATAAACCCAAATTCTTCCTTGTAGCACAAATACATTTTGACGGCAACTGACTACTTCACCAGATGGGTCGAGGCCATTCTGTTACGCAAAGTGAATAAAGATGCAGTTATGGATTTATTACAAGATCACATTATGGCCAGGTTTGGGGTTCCAATTTCCCTGGTTTTTCATAATGCTACTTACTTTTCATCTATTAGATTAACTATATTTGCTAATGAAAGAGGAATTAAGTTGCATTATTATGCAAACTATTACCCACAAGGAAATGGTTTGGCAGAATCTACAAATAAGAATTAGATTAGAATTCTAAAGAAAACTGTAATAGAAAATCAAAGAAGTTGCATTTAGCGTTACCTAATACTCTTTGGGCTGATAGAGTCACACCCAAGAATTCCTTAGGTGTGTCACCATACACTCTTGTTTACGGAAAAGAAGCTATTCTTCCTCCCAACATTTTGTTACCATCTTCCATAATAGCTCAGGAATCTAGAGGTATCGATAACGAAATCCTATAGATTAGAATCTATAATCTTTTGAAGTCGAAAGAGTCTAGGTCCAAATCCAAAGAACGATTTAAGCATCAGCAGGAAATAGTTAAACGTTGGTTTGATAAGCATAAAGCTGGAAACAAAGATTTCGAAGTGGGAAATCTGGTTCTTAATTGGGATCATCCGCATAATGAAAAGGGAAAGCACACTAAGTTCCAATAGTTATGGGTAGGCCCTTTTCAAATCGCAGCCAAGATTGGATCCTCAACTTACAAGTTGCAAGATTTACAGGGGTTGGAAGAGAACTTACCAGTTAATGGTTTAGTTCTCAAACCTTATTTTTCTTGATTTTTATTTCTTGGTTATCTTGTACATAAATAAATTGGTTTGTTTTATTTTTTATTTATTTTGTTTTGTTTGTTTTTAGTTAGATTTTGATTGATTTTAATAAAGAAGCACAACTTTTGGTTGCATGGAGTTCATCAGAATTCTAGATTAACTAAAACCTTGATTATAAGACTGTGTACTATTGATTTATTTGAAATAACTTCTTCTAGTTTAGCGGTTTTCCTAAATGGCTATGAACACATTGAAGTCCTACTTAATCCTTGTAAAATAACTCAGGGTCAAAAGGTCTGGAATACTATTTTAAGGATCCATCCATCTCACATTAAAGATGTCTTAGGGGGTGACACCAAAAGACCCATGGAGAGGAAGCATGGTAAACAGTATTATATTTAAATGATCCCATGCCAGGAATTGAAAGCCAAAAGGCAAATAAGAGTTAAAATCTCCTAAGAAAAGCAATATGTATCAAAACAAAGTACTGAACCATATTAGTACAAGATTTCCAAAGTTCTTCTCCAACTATGAGCTGAAAATTAAATACATCTCTCACACAAAAGGACACTATGGATAGAGCCTGAATTAAAAATTTCAGAAAGAAGGCAAAAAGGAGGACTCAAAAGAAAGGACAAAAGTCCAAAAGCACAAAAGTGCAAAATGGCATGGGAATGAGGAACAAACGAATATTTATGTTTACCATATGTTACAATCCTGTGGTGTCCAAGCTGGGAGCTACCCAAAGATAGAGGTAAAAAATGAAATTCATATCCCCGGCCTCAAAAGAGTTATCTAGACTTTGAAATCTTGGTTTCCATTTTCCCTAAATTGGACTATCATCAATGATTAAAAGTACATACATCTGCCATTTGGGAAATACAGACATCTAGAAGAATGCAGCATGTTGGTATTATCAAAACAGTCTATTGCTCAAAGAAGAAATTGTCCAGAGATCTGTGTTCACTAGGTAGTCGCCAATTGTTGCAGCTACAACTATTTCCCAAATTTCTGAAAAATTTTGGACCCTCCTTTTGATTTTGTCTAGCTTTGGTTTGTTGATTGCTTTTGACCTTTGGGAAGTCGGATGATTGGTTGACTATTTTTCCCGTTTTTTCAGAGGTTAAATGAGCTAGTATTACTGCTGCCCAGCCGAAAGTCTTTCAAACACTTAATGTTTTTTATATTTCGATGATTTTATTTATCGCTGTCGGAAGTCAGTGGAAGAATGAATCAGAAAATTAGTCTTCTATGCCGCCGACGTTTCGGAAGGGAAACGACGAAAGTCCCGATGGACAGTTCTTATTCTCGCCGATCCGTGGCCTTTACCTCCTTTTGGTTTATTATTTAAACTTTTTGACTATCGATGACTTGGTTTTTCTTTATTGTATCACTATCGGAATGATTTCTGACATTGTTCAGAGGGCTTGTCCTTTGCATTGTCGACACTACAGAAACATTGAGGTTTGGAGTTCCAGCCTTTAGCCTTAAGAGCCTCCGATCGCCGACGGGTTTTAATTTTGTCGCGAAACCATAGTAGTTTGTTGTCCGCCATTGCGGCTGTCGATTAAACTATTTTCTCGACGTTTAGTGTTTTAAACTACCGACGCATTAGTGGTTAGTGGTTCCGATCTCCGATGCATAATCATCACGACGTTAGTGCTCAGAATTGTCGACACTATGGCAGCGTTTAGCTTTGAAGCGCCGACACTGTGGAGATGTTGAGGTGTGAATCGTCGACCCGTAGCATGTAGAGCTTCTGATCGTCGATGGTTTTATGATTCACAGGATCCGTTATTCATTTGTCGCCCGCCGTTACGGCTATCTAGTGAACTATCCGCCCGACGTTTAGAGATTCCGCTCGTCGATAAGGTTTTTTCCCGCTGTTTCTTTTACCAAGGGTTATATATAGAAGTGGAGCATTTTTTTATTATTATCATTGATTGAAAATTGTGTCTACTCCAGTCCTCGTTGATCAAGTTGTACTACCGTTGCTCAACTGTCCGGATTTCATTCGATTGGCGTGCTGTCGTGGAGGTTTCGGGTCATCCTGCCGATTGCATAGCGTTTTGCCAAGTAGGCAAACCATGGTTTCATTTTTCTTGATTTTTATTGGTCATTTTGAGAAGCATGGTTTTTTCCCTGGTTAGGGTTTCCCGTAGTCATGTAGTCATCCGTTTAGAATGAATATTTATCCTCGCAGTATGCTTATTAGCTAGTTTGACAGTTGTCTTTGGCCATGGGGGTTTTTTGAGCCTGTGTTTTGAGCCGTTATGTTTGTTTTATCCCTGTCTGAAAGATTGAGGGGTTAGTGCAGAC
Source organism: Pseudotsuga menziesii (assembly GCA_001517045.1). Classification (NCBI taxonomy): domain Eukaryota; kingdom Viridiplantae; phylum Streptophyta; class Pinopsida; order Pinales; family Pinaceae; genus Pseudotsuga; species Pseudotsuga menziesii. The sequence continues at coordinate 145,055 of LPNX010240032.1, read as the reverse complement.
AAGCGTTACGCTGTCTGCACCACCTATTTTTTGGGTTGTTCATGGCAGTCCAGGGGGGTTTAAATTTTCGTATGCGTTTACCCTATTTTTATGGGACGACAAAGGTTTTGATTTTTGATCGAGTTGAGGTTTTCCGCGATGAGGATCAGTATAGGGTCTAGCGATTTGAGGTTTAAAAGTAGTAGCAATGCGGTCCACGTTTTATTAAGGAGTTAGATTATTTTGAATGCAGTCCGGATTAAATGATGAGTTTTTCTATCAGGGTTGCATTTTTAGTTGCAGACGGTGGACTTAGAGGATTTTAAGACACAACTTGCAAGAGTTTCTTTTGCCTTGTCATTTTCTTTTATGCATTAATACTCTATATAGTTTGTTTGTTAGAATGCATATGGAAGAGGTAAATAGGTTGATACAGTTTTTCTTCATTACTAAAACACTTACTAAAAGCTCAAATGGTCTAAGAACATACTGTGTTTATGACAGGGTGACTATTGCAAATGAGATATGTCTAAAAGACAAAAGAAGAAGGCTCCAATTGTGGAAGGAGAACCAGAGGTTGAAATCATCACCAAGGTTGAATACATATATGAATATACCAAAGCTACCACTGGGGTTGAACCAGATTATAAATGGGGGGAAATATACAGGATGATTGCAAATCAGAATGTGCCTGATGCAGGATTTGAAGAACTAACTATTTATGCAAACATCGAGAAATCGACTCTTATGAAGGTAGACACAAGACCTGAGTTGTTCCCATGCTCAAAGGTGATCGGTTGGATTCTGCCTAAAGCAGATGTAACTACGATGATCCTGAAAAATACTACTAAACAAGGATACACTGCATACATCCCTGCTTATGTCTCCATGGCATATCATCTGCCTCCTGCTCAGATTTACCTAACATAAAGCTGGTTGAAAGAAACAGATTTGGACCTGGTTGAAATAGTTAAAAGAATGATGATACCAGGGAAGAACTTTCGAACCAGGCCCTCAAGAGAATATGATACATCCACTCTTCGGACTCCCTATAGATTTATTGCACTAATGCTGAATAGAATTTTTAGGAGAGCCCACGAAAAAAGCTTCAAATTGGGATGGATACCAATTATTTTCTATGTGGCCACTCAAGGCACCACATTCAATTGGGAAAACATAGTGTCCAATAGCCTCTCAGCATGCATATCTTCAACTTTGGGAGGGGTGTCATAGAAGAAGTTAGAGTTATACATGAGCTCTATCTTAGTGGGCTGTATACTGTGTACCCAGTCTTTTACCGCCTTGAGGTGTAATTGGGATAGGGATAGGACCCTTGTATACACTACATATAAATTACTATGGACACACAAATACCATGGCTACTACAGAGAAATATGTCAAAATTTCATCATGTCGTTGTACACTCTAATTTTCTTGACCGAATGCATTTGCATGTCCAAAGAGGCGTTCAAGGTCATTGAGGAATATGGAGACTATTATTTAACTGAGGAATGTATATATATCAGAATGTATGGGGGTTCCAGAGCACCTTCTCTACTCCCTAAATATGCCATTGATTATGTGCTGCATAAAGAGGTAGTCAGGCAGGTATATCTTGATGGTGTGGGGAGTTTTTTGTTCGAGTAGAAAAAGGCAACATTTCCTACCATACCTTTTTGGCTAGGGAGTTATAAGTTTTCAAAGGTAAAACAGACTGTAGAATTTGTGTAGGAGCTAGAGCACTTCCATTTTGGTGAGATAAAATTTCGCAGGAATGACTCCTGGAATAAGGTAGCAGAACACTGCAAAGAGGCAAACATTCATTTTGAGTATACTAACTTCTGGGACAAGGACGAAGAAACGTTCAGGAGTGCAAAGAATATGACTGCCTTAAATAAGAGATTTAAACAGAAAATCACTACTGTGGGCGGAAAAAGAAAAATTGTACATAAGACTAAGACAACTGAAGAAGAAGAGGCCCAGGCATGGAAAAAGTTCATAAAGGACCAAGCGAGCCCCTCTTCATAAAGTGTTCTATTAAATTTTGGTTTAAAATGTAATATATTGTATAAATTATGAGCACTTACTACTAGACAAAATTTTGGGATTGAAAGTTTGGGGAAGCCCAAAAGACATTTGGGAGCAGCCCAAAGGTTTTGCTTTTTTGTATAAATATAGGAGAGTTTAGATGTAGAAAAAACTTCTTTCCCAAGCAATTTTTGAGAGTATATTGTAAGAATAACTACTTGCTTTTGCAATAAAGAATTACAAGTTTCTGCTGGAGAAATTTTGGTGGAATATTTCAAATGCTTTGCTATGGATCAGTTGAATGTGAACTATTTTGTTTCCAGCTTATGTCCATTAACTATGAGATCGTTCTAACTCATTGCATTTATGTTTATGTTATGAATGTCTTTGTGAAATTTCCACTGTGAGTAATGAAGGTTGTCATAAACAATAAGCTATCTTGTTGTTCATATTTCTATTAATGTTCATGTGTTCTGAAATAAGTAATAGCTATCTGTAAATTTTCTTAATGAATGCACATAAATACATTACTCGTTGATAACTGATAATTTTTGCTCTCTCGGGATAGGTTAGTTAGTTGTATTTATTTTCTAGTTGTTTGTGATTTAGATGCAAGAGAGGTAAGACGAGATGTAAGAACCTGCGCATCACATTGTGACACTCCTCGTTATCTCTATCAATTTGCATTTTTAGGTAGGCACTTGCACATCATAACTTAAACACAAAAAACTAAAAATATACACGGTGGACTGAGCCGTAACTGGTAAAACCTTTTAATTTGTTACTTGACCTACGGTATCCGGACCGTAAATCGGACGGATTCTCCATACCAAACAGTAACGGGCTAATTGGGAAAGTTTATTGGGGAGAATCCCTAATGGTTGTTACCTGCGATTTTCCAGGCCTCAACACATTGTTCAAATTCCACTGAATATTGTCCAAATCTGGTAGACTGATTTTGCATTGATTTACAATCAATGTGTTTATGGTTTTGTGTTCAGCACTCATGGAACATAATTTGATTACCAAATGTGCACATAAAAAATATACATATGTATTTAATGCTGATAAATACACTCACATCAACCCATGAATACCAATACAAAAAGGTGTTTAAGATCCATCTAAATGGGGATCTACCAAGCACCGAGAGGCATCAAATCTCTAAAGGTGCAAACCCTTTTTAGAGTGAAAATGTGTAATCTATTTTTTATGGTTTTAGTTTATCTAATTTATGTTGTTTTTTATATATGCAATTCTAAATAATTTAAATTTAATTTAAGGGTACAAGTTATTTTTAATAATTTTTTATTATTTTTTATAAAAGATACTTGTCAACTCTAGGTTGAGTACGGAAGGCGTTACACATCTCTCCTCTACTGGACTGTAGGAGTTTGATGTGACTTAAAAAGGCCAATTAATTAACATTGATGTGACTTAAAATGATTTCAAATTTTAAATATTTATTTTGTTTTTAAATGTATAATAATTTTTTTTTAACAAATACTTTTTTAAAAGCCTCAAAAATATTGATAATAACTAGTATATAAAGTACTTTCATGAACCACTAATGTTAGTATTTCCAAAATTGAAGTTAGTTAAACTATCTTTCTCCACTCTTAGTTCTATATAACTACTTTCAAAACATTTTATTTATTTTAAAAAGAAATACTCTTGTGAGAATTTTGTCAAAACTCTTTTGTTAAAAAAAAACCATAATGTTTTAATAAAATAATAGTTTATTATAAATATACAATTGATAAAAATGATATTGAAATAATTTATTATAAAACATAAAATTAAATGTATTTTTTCTATCTCTACTATTAGTAGAACTACCTTCAAAACATTTTATTTATTTGAGAAGAATATTTCGTTTTATTTATTTGAGAAAGTATATTCAGGTTGTCAATTTTTTGTCTATAAAAATAACCATAATGTTTTAATAAAATAATAGTTTATTGTAAATATACAATTCTTGAAAATAATTTATTGCAAAACATAAAATTAAAATATAACAGAGAGATTGGAAGAAATAAGTTGATGAAAGCTTAAATTTTAAATACTAGCAATTGCCCCAAAGAGGTGCAATAATACATTGATAGGTTGTTGTTGGAGGGTAAAAAACACTAAAAATGGTAACCAAAATCATGTTGGCATAGAGTTGGTGTTGTACATTGAGGAAATCAGCTACGAGTTTTGCAAGGGAAGCTCTTTTAGCATAACACAAATAGTTACATGAATATTCATGTCACAAATATGCATGCATTTTTCGATGGATACCATTACTATAAAGTAGAATATGTCTATTTTCTTGTTTTTTATTTATTTTAGATGATTCTGCTTAAACCTTAAAGTAGATATAAAAGCTTAAGAGACAAATTTCTCACCTCTAAGGAAAGCTACCCCTCTAATTCAAAAGTTAGACACTAGAGGGAAACTTGCTTACCCCATAATGCAAGGGGCCTTTCAAAACCAACTATTTGAGCATTCAACCTTCAACCTCATTGACTTCTCTTTCTAAAACAAATGAGTTATGACTTCATTTAGTATTCTCAACAAACCACACACCAAAGTAAGCTCAAAGTTTACCTTTTACAATTGGCTCTTGTTGACTTGGTTCATCATTATGTCACCCTACCTTTTACAATTGTCTCTTGTTCCCTTGGTTTATCATTATTTCACCCTACAACTTTTCATTTACTTGAAAACAAGTGTCCCAGATCCATTTATGGATTATTGCAAGAAAAAGTGATCTAGATCCATAGGATTTTGGTATGCCCAAACTCCACCGCCTTATAAAAGCTTAGCAAGTTATTTCAAGTGACATGGTTTTCCTTGAATAACTCTACCCTTAAAAACTATGCTACCAAAAAGAGAATCTCGATTTATCTTAATAAACAATTGAAATTAGCAACATAATTCCTTAATACCTGCCTCTTAAGAGAACAACAAAATTGCTTAATACTTGCATTTTAGAAAATGTTAGCAAAGTTACTTTATACGTCCTCTTAAAAAGTGACAAGAATAACTAATAGTCTATAAATTTATAATGCACAAAATCATTGGTAAGATGAACAACCTAACATGTTTTGGATTATATAGTTATTGAAGTAGATATATTTATATTGTTTCTTATGATACACCTAATATATTCAATACAACCCTAAATATGTTTATTAAGATAGATTGTTTTGGACTACCAGGGGTTAGATGAACAATGCTTAAAGGATATTTGTTAGGTATTAGTGGGTTAGTAACATCAATCATCGACAACTATATTGGACCATAGTCTTTCATCTTTGACAGCTACAATCAATTATAAGACCAAAATAGTAGTTGGTGAGTTAATGGCATGGGTTAGTTAAAGCACATTAGCATATTAAGGGCCTTGTGAGTTAGTGGATAATGGTGAGGGGGTATGCTTGTTAGTAGATGAATGGTAGAGTGAATGGCGAAAGCGGTAATGGGTTATGTGTAAGGAGGTTCATGGTAATTTGTTAATGGTTTATGTTTGACTTAGGTTAGTAGAATTAGTAGCAAAGTTGCTCAATACCTCTCTCTTAGGAAAAGTGTAACATACCCAGTCTCCTTTTTACCAAGTCTCGTCCACATAACAAAATTCCCATATACGACAACCGGTAGCCATCAAGATGATTAAATTACTCAAATAGCATGTAACCTGTCGAGGGGGCAGGCTCCGAGGTAGCCCTAGGATGAGATTTTGCATGGATAGTCAGAAAAATGATGGATAGGTCCATTTATCGTATATATAATTATATTGTACTCGTCTTTATATGTGACAATCTAAATTGACGCTATGTCATTCAAAAAGTTTGAAGTTGTCTTGTCTTAATGTGGTTTAATATATGGTGTTAAGTTTAATATATGTAGTTAAGGAATCTACTTGAGGTAGGGTATATCTATTAGTGTCGGGTATTTGGGTATTGGTAAGGTACTTTTTTGTTATATTTTGTATTGGTTCTATGTATCCAAGATGCTATTATAAAAAAAGGTACTTATAGGTGAAATGGTATGCAATATCCTACGTTTGGGTACTTCGGGGATGACTACCAAATGTGCACATAAAAAATATACATATGTATTTAATGCTGAGAAATACACTCACATCAACCCACGAATATATTTGGCAATTTACAATTTTTTATTACCTATAGTTTAGCAATACAAAAAAGTGTTTAAAACCAACATAGATCCATCTAAAAGGGGATCTACCAAGCACCAAGAGGCATCAAATCTCTAAAGGTGCAAACCATTTTTTAGAGTGGAAATGTGTAATCTTTTTTTTATAGTTTTAGTGTATCTAATTTATGTTCTTATATATATGCAATTCTAAATAATTTAAATTTAATTTAAGGGTACAAGTTATTTTTAATAATATTTTATTACTTTTTATAAAAGATACTTGTCAACTCTAGGATGATCACCTAAGGAGTTACACATCTCTCCCTTACTAGGTTGTAGAATGCACCTCTTCTGTGCAATAAGATTTCAAGTGTACCTTCAAGTCTGAGTTTGACTGTTTGTTACACGTGCCCCGTACCCAAGTTTTTTAGGTTTTAATGTATTTTTGAATAAGGTCAATTAGTAAACATTGATGTGACTTAAAATGAAATTTCACATTTTAAATATTTATTTTGTTTTTAAATGTAGAATAAAAAAATAAATTAACAAATACTTTTAAAAGCATGAAAAATATTGATAATGACTAGTATAAAGTAATTCGATGAACCACTTATGTTAGTTATTACCTATTTCTATCTTCATTATTAGTTTTATATAACTACTTTCAAAACATTTAATTTTCAAATTTGGTAGACTGATTTTGTGTTGATTTACAATGAATGTGTTTATGGTTTTGTCTTGAGCACTCATGGAACATAATTTGACTACCAAATGTGCACATAAAAAATATACATATGTATTTAATGTTGAGAAATACACTCACATCAACCGAGGAATATATTTGGCAATTTGAGATCCATTTAAAAGGGATCTACGAGGCACCAAGAGGTATCAAATCTCTAAAGGTGCAAAACCACTTTTAGAGTGGAAATGTGTAATCTATTTTTTATGGTTTTAATTTATCTAATTTATGTTGTTTTATATATAAGATTTCAAGTGTACCTTTTGACTGTTTCTTAGGTTTTAATGTATTTCCGAATAAAGCCAATTAGTAAACATTGATGTGACTTAAAATGAAATTTCAAATTTTAAATATTTATTTTGTTTTCAAATGTAGAATAAATATTTTTTAACAAATACTTTTAAAAGCATGAAAATATTGATAATGACTAGTATAAAGTACTTTCATGAACCACATACATAAGCCTTTTACTACATTGGCGAATGATAGACATTATATTGTAATTCATATGTAGACATGAGCGTGAGCGTGACATGAGCACACATGTAATTTATATTATATTGTAATTCATATGTAAACATGAACACACATGTAATTACGCCGTAAGGCGTTACCAAATGGAGTCTACTCTCCACAATAAAAAAAATTGGTTTTCCAGCCCTCGATCTTTTTCGTCCGACGATGGAGATAATCTCCATCGTTGGATCAGGTTTGGTGCAGGTTTGGTATTGATAATCTCCATAATTTACATTATATTGTAATTTATATGATAGACATGAGCACACAAGTCTTCTACCACATTGACGAATGATAGACATATTATATTATTAACTAATTCTATCTTTAGTATTAGTTTTATATAACTACTAAAATAAAATAAAAAATTATTAATATATAATTGATAAAAAAA